>SSNP01000078.1:96323-279120 GCA_006937955.1 Pachypanchax playfairii | reverse complement strand
CCCCCCCCCCCCCCCCCACTGTTCCTGCTTTTCGTCTCGTCTCTGTGTTTCTCTGTACTGGCTGCTGCAAATTGAAAATTAGAAAATGGATCTGGTTTCGTGGTCACTCAACGCATTGGACAAAGTTTTCTCAAACTTAAGGCTGAAAAAGGGGGAGCCGTCATGCCCGGAGTCGACCCTCCCGGCTGGGTTTACCATGGATTCCTGGGGTGAGTGGAAGATGGTATGCCTGTCTGCTCTGGCTGTCGAAGACGTGGAGGATGTCTACATATTTGGATTATTGATCGTGGGGTACCTGCTGATCGGCGCTGGTGGTTACCTGATGTATCTACAAATTCTAAAGTTATGGATGTTATGGGCTGGATCTGGCAACACTTGGACTAAAAGATTCGGAGATCTGGATCGCAAACTGGATGCGGTCTCGGAGCAGTACCGCGACCAGCTGGCTGTGATTCTCAAACGGGACAGGGAATGCCAGGTTCGAGACAGCAAGCTGGCTGACGGGGTGCTGGAGCTGAATCGTAAACTGGGTGCGCTGCTGGATCTCACTGGAAGGATTGGTGCCACCTTGGAGAAGTTGCAGTTTTGGCTCGGAGTGGAGAAGTGATTGATTGATTATTGGTACGATGCAATTTGGCCCTAATTCGGATTATTATTTTTTTTCCACAATAGTGCACCATATGGACAATGAGAAGATGTTGCAATTCTTCAGCTTCGACTTAATCTCTGTTATCTCATTTCGGCTGGCCTCAAGGCCAAAACACTAAATTCCTCCTGGAACAGTGAGCACCGAGACACACAGCCCCCTCCTTACCCGTGTCCACCGGGCGCCAAAGACTGTGGAAGACATAACATCTGCGTTGTCCCAGAGACGGTGTCCTTGATAACTCTCTGCACACAACCACATACACTGATTACATTCACATCCTCAAGAAAGTTCTCAACATGTCTCGTGAATCCCCCCCCCCGCTGGAGGTTTTTATTGCTTATATCAAGCGCCCCCTCTTGATGGGGCACTGGGTGTAGGGAACCTTTTTTCTCCTCCCTTTGACCTTACGTGGTCTTATTCATCTTTTTTTTTTTTTTTTTTCCTAACACACAGGCTGATGCGTGCTTATGTATACTGTATGTATGTATGTATTTGCATGTATTCTCCTGCGTGATCTTGGCTGGTCTGATCGACGTGCGCCGGGCACACTGTGACCCTTGGCAGCCTGGAGAGTGAAGGTCAAGCTGTTCTCCATGTCTCCTTGAATTTCCATTCTGGGATAAATAAAGTATTTTTTTCATCATTGAGACAGTTCAAAGACAAAAAACACTGCTGCCCAAAATGAACACAAAGGCCTGACTCAAAAAACCCAAATATGATGATCCCCAAGACTTTTGGAAGAATATTCTGTTGCCTGATGAGACACAAGTGGAGTCTTTCAGAAGGTGTGTGTCTTGTTACATCTGATGTAACACTGCATTTAAAAAAACATATCAACAAATAAACATGGTGGTGATAGAAAGATGGTATGGGGCTTTGTTGCTTTAGGATCTGAACGACTTGCTCTAATTGATGAGTTCTGCTCTCTAGAAGAAAATACTTCAAGAAAATGTAAAGTTCATGATCTTAAGCTCAAGTTTACTTTTGTGATGCAGCAGGACAAAGATTCAGAGAACACTAACACATTCACGTCAGCATTGCTACAATAAATACATTATTTAATCTAGTGTGGCAGTTTCAAGAAGTCACTCAACTGCCAAAGACAAAGAAAACATGTTTACATGGGACATTACCACTAAATGTAGTAAATACATTTTAAATTACTGCAACAACTGTGAAACTCTACACATTAACACAACAGGTATCTTCCCATGAGTAGGGTGACCAGATGTCCCGCATTGTGTGGGACAGTCACGCATTTTCGCCACTTTTCACACGTCCCGCAAATTGAGACGCTGTCCCACATTATTAAGAAACCCCCCTTTTGTTGAATACATCATTTCAACTAATTGTCTGTCAGGATCAGCGAGGGCTTTCAATCAAGCTAGGAGGCAGCGTGCACACCAACACAGCAAAAAAACAAAAACAGAAGCATGCAGTTGGACAGAGAGGTGACCGCAGCTAAAAAAAGAAAATGCTCATATAACAAAGAGCCTTTACTTGTGGGTTAAACCTGTTCAGGGACATGCTGTCAGGGTTTTTTGTGATGTGTGTCAGAGTAATTTCTCCGTGTTGCACGGCGGAGAATACAATGTAAAACGATGTAGATCCGAGAGTCATGTCAAAAGATTCTAACACAGACAAGGTAACAGCTGCTTAAATCACAAGTGTTTACCACACAGTGTAACACTCTCTGTCATACAGGTCAGAAGATTGTGGAAATAAGCTAACATCGGTAATGTTTACAGACTCCGACATAGCAAAGAAAATGTAGTGCGGTCGTACAAAAGTAGCATCAATAGTGACAAATGTGCTTGCACCTGCTGTGGAGGTCTGTTTGGGAGAATGAAACACGTCCATGACTGAAGATATCCCAAGTGAAAAAAAGGCCCACATGCCGTTTTTTTCAGTGGCTTCAGATGCATCCAATCATAGCACAACTAAACTGTCCCCACTGTCTCTGAGAAATTGAACACCAGAGCTGGGTTTGAAAAACAAGGTCCTTGACTTTTATGAGGACAGTAATGAGTCAGCTGTTGTGTCTCTGGGGTTTTGTTTCATTTCTATTGTCTCATTCCTTCTATTGGTTTTGGTTAGTTGTTTTCTTAGGATTAGTTATGGGGTTATTTTGGGTCAGTGTCTCCTCCTGTCCTCCTCTGAGTCCTCCCGGTTGTGTCTCTTCCTGTTTTCCTTTTATTTTGACATTGGTTGTATTTCCTGTTTCGCTCCTCATGTGTCCTCACTTCCTGTTTACTTCCTCTGTGTTCCTCAGTTCAGTATTTTTACGTTCAGGTGTTTCTAGTTTAGTTATTTTTGGATTTACCACTTCTCTGTGTGAATTACTTATCTTCATTTTTTACCTCCGTTCCATCCGGTCATCCCCGAGCACTTCCTCCACCCTCTGTAAGTGTTTTTCTGTTTTGGTACTGGCATTAATATTAAACCTTTTGTTGCTCAACCCCTTATGACTGCTCTCCTGCGTTTGGGTCCAACCCTTAAAGAGGCCATTTCATACACATTTCAGGACTTTGTGTTTATTTCTTAAGTATTAACCAGTAATATGAAACATTTTATATCTAAAAAACATCAGGAAACACTGATTAACAGACCTTTCAATCTGTCTGCGTTAAAATTCGGGTGGTTCTGGCTCCTTCCGTCAGACTTCGTCAGCAGCTCGTTCATGTTCATTGTTCGAATTTGCTGGACTCTGATTGGCTAACAAATTAGCCTATGAGAGCAAAGAATACTGTTTCCTGCCCCGCTGCGCATGGCAACGTCAGACGTCATGTCTTTCTGTTTGCTACGTTATGCTACAGCTTTTTAGTGAGCAGCATGCTAGACGTGGTTTCAACTGCGGGAGCTGCCAAAAACTAACGAACAAAGGAGTTGTGACGAAAGAGATACAGGCCGTTCGGACTCAGGGGGACTCGGGTGTTATCGCCACCTGCATAGTTTGAGAGATTAAAACTGAAAGAGAAGTTGTTGACCTGTTTTCACACCCACTATGAAGGTAAGAAAATATTCAACAGAAATATGGAATTAAATTTCAGTCAAAAAGCCTGAGCGAGATTTTCTGCAGCGCGCACGTGTATTTAAGTGTGCGCACACAATCCACAGCACACGCGTGAATTCACCCTACACGCCCGCGTATGATTCATTACACGGGTATTCATGTATGTTCTCTCAATGTAAGTTGTATGTTCTCTCAATGTAAGTTGTATGTTCTCTCAATGTAAGTCGCTTTGGATAAAAGCGTCTGCTAAATGACAGTAGTAGTAGTCATGAACCACGTGTGTGGATCTCCATAGAGGCGCCTGTACATGAAGCTCTCATACGAGCGTGAAGGCAAACCAGGAGAGGCTGCGCGCTCGAAAGGAAAGTAGTTATGACTGTTTGGAGGAGGAGACTAAGGCCCGGTGTGATCCTCATGTGATTGGTCATTTTATATCAGTCACTACCCACCGAAAGAACCAGCGGCAGCTTCCTGCTAGGGGTGGAAAAAGAACCAGACATAGAACCAGCTGCTGTCGTCATTTATTTTAATCGAAATTTCTACAATACAAAGCAACAACAAAACGTTATTGTAAAATCTGGAGCTCAAGTTCCCCTTGCAACTGTTGAGAGGAGAGGGAGAACCGTTACTCCAGGGTGGATGACAGGACCCTGTGCACGTTCCTCTCCCCAGCCAGAGTGTCTCCAAACAGGCTAAAACCGCTCTAAAATGAACAGGTCTGCTCTGGATCTCCAGGGACCGCCCTGGTCGGATTTTTACCCCGTTTGGGCTGCTATCTCCTGGGCATGGAGGCTGGATGTTCTCCCCTCCCGCTCTGGAGCTCAAGGGACCCATGAAAGCCGGTTATACAGTCCCAAAGCTTACCCTAAGCCCCACTATTGTTTTCAAAATCCCCGCCAGGGAGGTCCCTGGAGATCCAAAGCAGGAGGGGAGAACATCCAGCCTCCATGCCCAGGAAAGCAGCTCAAACAGGCGGAAAATCCCGCTAGGGCGGTCCCTCATATGTAGGCGTGTGGGGTGAATTCACGCGCGTGCTGTGGATTGCACGCCCGCACACACGCACGGTTAAATACGCGTGCGCGCTGCAGAAAATCACGCTTAGGGTTTTTGACTAAAATTTAATTCCATACAGAAACCTCAGAAAAACCGTTTAAATCGTACAAAACTTAACATCAGCTGAATTTATTTTAAATATTTAATAGAGATGTATCATTCTTAATGTTAGAGGGAACAATAAAAAACATTTTAAACGCTTATTTTAGATATTTCTGAATCTATCTGAAAATCTAAATCTATCAGATTCTTTTCCCGATGCATTAGACTCTCACATCTGGTCACCCTACCCATGAGCCTTTGCAGCAGTAACCACTCCACCTTCACACTACAATTGGAAGTTTTGGAGTGGCCAATTTGAGGTCAGAACTTAAACCTGATACTTTAGTATGATCTTAAACATGCCTTCTATGCTCAAAAACCCTCCAGTGTGGCTGAATTAAATTAATTCTGAAAAAAAATGCCACTACAAAGATGTCAAAGACTCATTACCACTCATCACAAATGCCTGATTGCAGTTGTTGTCATCAAGGGTGGCACAACCACTTATTGGGTTTGGGAGGCAATTACTTTTTGACATAGGGTCGGGTTGATTTGGAGAGTTCTAATCCCATAATAAATTTAATCATCTGAAAAAGTTAATTTTATATTTACTTTGGTTAACTTTACCTGATTATCACCATGTTTCTCTCTGATCTGAAATGTTTAAGTGTGAAAAACAAAGAAATCTGTGAAGTGGTAATACTTTGTCACAGTGCTGTACTACATGCTATGAAGCTTTACAAACATAACTTTTGCCAAAGAGTAGAATTTACTAGCTCTGTATCAGATTTAAAAAATATTTTCTGGTATAAAAATTAATCCCTATGGTTGTTTTAAAAAGAAAGTAACTAAACAAATACGTATGTAAAACTGATGAGTCAAATGTGATAGGAAATAAAAGTATGGAATTGTTTCATGGAATGAAGAAAATATTAGTAAAAGTCTGTAATTTTAGAGTGTTTTAGGTAGTTTTTTTTTAAATCTATACGGTTTCTGAGCAGGTCTAAGTGAAGAGTGATATAGAATACCTGAGTAAGTTCATGTAGCATGCTTGTAAGTTTACTGGCATATGGACACTGAGTGTAATCCTCTTCAGCCCAACGCCCAGCTCGATCACATTTCCGCCATGCTTTCTTCTCTTTTTGGCTGGAGTGGTGAGTAGCACTGCCAGAGGGATTGGGGGCAGAACCAAAGGTGGCAGAAGTACAAGGTTGGAAGGCCAGGATACCAGCCAGAGTCTTTGGCCACCTGCCACATATTAATAAAGACAGTGTCTTACAAAACTATTCATATCCTTTAAACTTTTCAACATTTTGTCACGTTACAACCAAAAACTATACTGGGATGTTACGATAGACCAAAACAAAGTAGCAAAAAACTTTGAAGTGAAAAGTAAACAGTTTTTAATGTTTATTTAATCTGAAAAGTGTGGCATCAGTTAGTCGTTATCTATACCCGCTTATTACTTTTCAGGGTCACTGGGAGCTGTTTCCTATCTCCAGGTGTCATTGGGCAAGAGGCAGGGTTACACCTGCACCAGTCGATCAAAGGACCACATATAGACAGACAACCACTCACACCTAGAGACAATTTAGATTTGGCAATTAATCAACTATGTTTTTGGACTGTGGGAAGAAGCCATTTTTGGAAGTAGTTTGTGTGTTGAACCTGGAACGCCTTTCACCATATCTCTGCCCCCCTTTACTAGATTTTACACTACTACTATGTGTTTCGAACCTGGATTGTTTCTGACTATGTCGCTGCCTGTCCCCTTTCAGCTTTGATCACTCAGTTTTTGGATTACCCATTTCAGACTGCAACTCTGTCTCTGCCAGCTCTATAAATCTCACACCCAAACGTTGAATTGGTTATCCTGTGAGACTTTGGTTTTCTCCCCAAAACATCATCATCTTCATCATTTAATAAACTTTATTCAAAACTATCTAATTGCCTCCCTCCCTCTGTGAACATTTGAACTCTACCAAAAACCGTACCTCACATTAATATAGTAATTTACAGATTTGCATCTTTAGAGAAATTAACAAAATTCATATACAGTTTACCTGTGCTATATCATTTCTTCAGTGTGTCCAGGTATTTTTGAAAAATAACAAAATACACATACCACTCTTTGAGGAGCTGCCATTAAAAAATGCCTTCACACAAAAAGCAGCATGATCAATATTGTGGCAGGACTAGCTAAATATGTGCCGCACTGATCTAGATCTGGCTCCATTACTGTATGTCATTAACCGACTACCAATCTAATACTTAAATGTGCACTAAAATGTGCATGAATAAAAGAAGAAAAAAGAAAACTCCTGCTGTCTATTCCTCTTAAAATGAAAATTCAACATTAGTGTATTTTAATGACCAAGCAAAGTTCAATAAAGTCTTCTCTGAAGCAAGAAATTAGAATTTCTGAATAATGTCATCATGGACAAGAATCCAAAGCTGCTCTACTGATCAACCTTTAAGAGGAGTCAGGGTGGTTTAACCTGTAATCTGTAATTTAAATTGTCTGGGTCCGGCTGGTTAAGGTTTCTATGAAATAAAGTTTGAGTGTAAACTCACAGCAAATATAAACCTGTTATGGATTAAATCTAGTAGTAATTCAACTGCTTTAGAAAAATCTGAAAATATCTAAAATGAGAAAGATTGACAGCAACTTTAAAAAAAAAAATTCTACTTCAGAAAACGAGGCAGCTTTGATCAAAGTAGAAACACTTTTGAATTGATCTAAATTAAAATAAAAAGTATGGCACTTAGGAGCCTAGTAATCTGCTCTGAGGTTAGAGACCTGCCATTGTACTGTTCCCTTCCCAATTCTTTATTCCTCCCTTTCTTTCCATTTACGATATTACAGCAGCATCTACTTAGTAACAAATGGCATTAATTTCGCCCCCAACAAAAACAAAGGCTCATTTTCCAGCCCATTACTCATACTCTGTCAAAATGAAAGTCTCTGTGCTTTCTGTTCTGAAAGTGGGCTGTATAGTTCAGGAGCGACAAAGCTGTGTACATGACAACATCAAACCCACAGGGCAATAGAGGTGGATGATGTGAATGTGAGTCTACCACTGCAAGGTTTTAAGGTGGGCACATAGAGTGGAGACTGAGTTGTATGTGTTTCTCTCTTATTAAATCCATTGTCAAAGTTTAAAGCAGAACAACACTGAGTCTGTTTTGAGTATGTAGGAGTTTTATATTCAGTTAAAATCAAATAGACTTGATAAGACTCTGCTACACTGTACATTCTGCTATAACTAGGGCAGATGTGGTCTCATACTTAACAAAATCTGATTAAAATAGGCAGGAAAGTCTCAAGTACATCACTTGTGCTGTATGTTTGAAGATAATGGAGTGAGTACTCTGATCATAATATTAGTTATTTGACAGTATACATTTGCTAGTATTTTAATTTTAAAAAATTGTGAGGTTAAACTCCAGCTCTGTTTGAAGGAAACCTCCTGGTCTCACCTTTGAAAACCAGTGACTACAACTAATTGTACAAAAGTCGTTGAAACTCTTAAAGAGGCCATTTCATACAAATTTCAGGACTTTGTGGTTATTTCTTAAATATTAACCAGTAATATGAAACATTTTATATCTAAAAAACGCCAGGAAACACTGATTAACAGACCTTTCGATCTGTCTGCGTAAAAATATGGGTGGTTCCGGCTCCTTCCGTCAGGCTGCTTCTTCAGGCTTCGACAGAAGCTCGTTCAAATTCATTATTCGAATTTGCTGGACACAGATTGGCTAACAAACTAGCCTATGAGACCAAGGTATACTGTTTCCTGCCCCGCTGCGCATGGCAACGTCAGACGTTGTGTCTTCCTGTTTGCTACGTCTTATGCTACAGCTTTTTAGTGAGCAGCATGCTAGGCGTGGTTTCAACTGTGGGAGCTGCCGAATACTAACGAACAAAGGAGTTGTGACGAAACAGATACAGGCCGTTCGGACTCGGGAGAACTCAGGTGTTATTGCCACCTGCGTAGTTTGAGAGATTTTTTCTAAATGCAGGAAAAAATCCTCAGTTTAAAAACAATTTTATACCATACTGAAAAGACCATGGTATAAACTACAAAAGCCTTATAGTGGTTTCTATACTGTAAAAACAATTGGGCTGAACAACAATAAGTCAAACTCACATGACTAAGTGTGCAATGCCAAACAGTAAATGGTTGAGAAGTGACTCACCTGAAGTCTCCTTTGTTGTTAGTGACTCTATCAGCTTGGCAGTATGAAGCTGAAGTTTCTGCAACAACTATTTCCATTTGCTTCGACATGTTTCCTCTGGAACTGGTCACCAGACATTCCCAGGTGCCAGCAATGCCAACATCAATGTTCGAAAAGAAAACCTCACTGGAGAAAAGCAGAAATAGAAAACTATGAGAGTGCAGTTTTGTATTATGTATTTGTATTGCATATTTGTTCATGGAAATTCAACTCAGTTATTTAAGCTTTAGAAGTACTGTATCTTATTGAATGTACAGACACAAATTCAAATTTAATGGAAAGAGTTTTGCTTCAGGACTTAATTTTTAAGTCAAAAGCATAATATTCTAAAGTTAATCAATGTGTTTTACAAGGTCTAAACAATTCAATGGACCTTTGTGTATGAGTGCGTACATGATGTGGCAAAAAATGTTGGCTGCAACTTAAGAGGATCATTACTTTTTTTAGTCATGCTTATCTTTTAGACTTTGTCATGGTGATCCCTGTCTCAGTGGAAAAAGCATGATTAAATAAAAAACAACAAAACAGTGACAATGCAGACAATTTACCAAGGTAACCAATCCCAAGGATTTTACTCATTGTGGATTGAGAAAAGAAAGTAACTTCTGTAGAGATTGCTAAGCAATGGACCATGGAAATACTGCCCCTGTAAAAAAGTGTCAGCCATTTAAGTTTTAAACACTATCCAGTTTTAGTTAAATACACAATGCAGTTTGTTTTTATGTATACCTAAAAAGCTAATTTGATTCAGTTCCATTTCATTCAATCATATTTTATTAGTCCCTAAAGTGAAATTAGATTAGTACATTTTATGTGTATTTTTTAACTGCGCCCTGCTGAATCACTATCTTAATGTGATGGAGAGGTTCCAGTACCCCATTCATCCTGGGGAATATGTTGTCTGAGGTGTAAACTCCTGTTAAGATCTCCCATGGCAAATTGGTCTCAGGTGAGGGGTTGTGGCCGTGGCTCAGGTGGTAGAGTAGTCGTCTGGTAACCAGAGGGTTACTGGTTCAGCGCTGTGGCTTTCCCCCAGGGTCAGGGAGGACTGGAACAGGTCTTTGCCCATGTGGAGTTGTTAAGGGGGTCATGGGAATTTGACTCTTTGATCCACATGTGTTTTGTGGACTTGGAGAAGGCTTAACCCCGGGCTCACACTGCCCCAGCAGGTATTCCGTTAGATTAAAATTTCTTTTGAAGGCTCACATTAGCTCCGCGCGGTGCGGGTCTGGTTACGGGGGCCGTACGGCATAACGGAAAGAATCCGCAAGGTTCTTATTTTTGCCGGACGCCGTAGAGGATCCGCGTCAGTTTGATGAAATCTGATGAGCTATACAGGAAGTGTGGCATGAATATCCGGTGTTTTTCAAAATAGACGAGTGTACAAACAATTGTAACTTGACTCTTCTTTTAGACAGCACACGCGCTAATAGGAAATGTAAACATTACATCACACCTGGTGACACAGGGTCCTGAAAGCGTGCAGCACAACACCTTTTCACACATTTGCTCAATAATGGAAATGTTCTCGCGTGAAGTCCCGACAAAACGATAACCCACGTGAACTTCTGTTCTCGTGAGTGCCGTTTCCGCACACAGCATCGGAGCTGGCCGCACTCCCTATCTGGAGCAGATGTGAGTGCTGGCTTGCGGAAAACCGCACCGAATCCAGACCCAAGCCGTTCCATAGGCAGTATGAGCCCGGCGTAAGGCCGGGTGCCCCAGGGCATTCTGTGGGAGTTGCTGCAGTAGTACAGGGTCCAAGGTCTGTTCCTATGAGCTATACAATCCTTATAAAACCAAGGAAGAGAGAAGAGTGGCTTCAAACATTTGAGTTGGGGCACCCAGTCCTGCATCAGCATATTCACACTGTTTGATTGGATAGTCAGAGAGTGAACCAGAGCTGGTAGCAAACTGTATCCGGAGCAGGCTGCACGGACAGAAATATAGTTGTGTTGATTAATAGGTGTTTTTTAAACTCTCAATGGCTGAAGAGTGTGAAGTAATGGATTTCAACTCCTTTGCTCGTTAGTATTCATCGGGCTCCTGCAGTTGAAACCACACCTAGCATGCTGCTGGCTAAAAGCTGTCGCATAAGACGTAGCTAACAGGAAGAACGCCTGATGTTGCCATGGGCAGCGGGGCAGGAAAAAGTATGCCTTGCTCTCATAGGCTAGTTTGTTAGCCAATCTGAGTCCAGCAAATTCGAAAAAGGAATATTAATGAGTTCCAGCCCGAAGCTAGCCAAATCTTGACACAGATAGATTGAAAGGTCTGTTAATCAGTGTTTCCTAACGTTTTTGGATATAAAATGTTTCATATTACTGGTTAATACTTAAGAAATAACCGCAAAGTCATGGAATTTGTGTGAAATGGCCTCTTCAAGATAAGCTGGACATCATTGTTAAAAGGATGGGAAATTCCGACTCAATGGGCCAAGACAAAGGCGATGTCAGTACACACAAACAGGTCTGATGACAGAATAATTTGAATCCAAAGGAGTCCAAGGGAGCAAGCAAAAGCCAAAACAATCCAGGTTATTAATTCACAAAATACACCAACAGACTGATGTACAAAAAGGTGCTGGTCAGGTAGCATAAAAAGCATTCAACTAACTGGCAACCACACCGAGCTCTCATAATATTTAAATAGAACGGTGAGCAGGTGAGAGTAGGGAGTGATTGTAAAGCAGAGCAAGAGGTGATGAAGCTTGATGAAGAGTGTGCAGCAGCATTCTTTAGTTAAAAAAAAAAAATCATGTAATTTAACATCTTAGAAGAGACATATGACAAAAACACATTTTGGGGGGGCTTTCTTGCAGACTTTTGCACCCCCATTGCATTGCATACACTAATTTCCCTGTTCAATGGCTGGAAATTGGTTATAAAAAACTATAAAAAACCTGTATTTTCGAGCACAACACTTAAAATAAAAAAATATAGACTTGCTGCAAAATATTTGTTGGCTACGTGTTTAAACTGTTTAAATAATCACATTATATACAGGCCTATTCTATCCACAATGGATATATTACTGATTTGATCAGTAATAATTTACCAGATTTATTTACAGATTTATTGTGACTGGACTGAGTAAACAGTCTGATCTGAGCTGGCAGATCCATTCACACACACGCTTATATTTTACCTTTTTAAGCACTAACTCCTCTTTTCTACACTGGCTGATTGAAACTACTTCATCATGTTGTCAGATTTGAGTACTACACATGTCATGCACATTTGCCACAGAACTCACGCGTCTGCAGCTTTTTGCTTAGTTTAGAGCGGCGAGTCGTACCAGCGCTGCTCTAACTTCACCTTGCCTTTAGGCTAAACACTAATGAGGAGTAATTATGTCCTTATGCCCCACCTCCTTGCTGCCTGCCACTGTGTTCACATAAGACAACAAAGACGCTAATGCTGCTGCTTCCAGAAGCAGCGAAAAAAAAAAAAAAATCTTGGCATTTTGCAGCCGTGGCGCTGGAATTTCAGCCATGGCGCAGCGCCACGGTAAAGTCCGTGTAGGGGAAACACTGTTTTCAGATAAAATCAGTTAAATAGTGCAGGATCCTGAACTTATTTCATTACATTTTCAAAAAAGTCTTTCCTCCTAATGGAGAGTGGTTGGTTTCCAATCAGAACGTTGGTGGATCGATCCTGGCTTCCTCCACCACATGTCAAAGTGTCCTTGGGCAAAACACTAAACCCCATGTAGCCCCCTGATTTGCATATTGGGTTATATGAATGTTAGCCCCTTCCTTCTCCCCCAATTTATGTATCGGGTTGTGTGAATGGATAAATGTAAAACTTGTGTGAAAGCGCTTTGAGTGGTCTGAATGACTAGAAAAGCGCTATACAAATACAGGACATTTACATTGTAATCAATCAATCAAAAATACTTTAATAATTCCCAAAGGGAAATTAAATGTTGTTGTAGCTCAGTTCTTCTTTAGGCAGCCATTGTAGAGGGTTCTAGCTGTGGGAAAGAAGGATCTCCTGTGGTCTGTGCTGCAGCGGATCTGAAGAAGCCTTTGACTGAAGACACTCTGTTGTTGAGCTACTGTGCTGTGAAAAGGATGATGAGGGTTCTCCATGATGATTTTCATTGTCCGAACCATCGTCCTTTGGACAATCAATTCAAAAGACTTCAGATTAGTCCCCAGAACAGAACCAGCCCTCCTTATCAATCTGTTCAACCTCTTCATGTCACTTGCTCTGACGCAGCTCCCCCAACAGGTGACTGCAGATGTGATCGCACTCTCTACAACAGACTTATAAAAGATCTTCAACATCTTGCTGCAAATGTTGTAGGATCTCAGCTTCCTGAGAAAGTACAATCTGCTCTGTCCCTTCCTAAAAACAGCATCACAGTTGTGTCTCCAGTTCAGCCTGTTGTCTAGGTGAACACCCGGGTATTTACACTCCTCCACCACCTCCACCTCTTCTCCCATAATGGAAATTGATTTTGGCATGTTGCTGCTCTTCCTAAAGGTCCTGTATCATGAAAAATCAATTTTTTGGAGCTTTTAACCATGTTGTGATGCTATTTCTTTATTTAAAAGACCTCCAGAGTGGTTTTTGGCTTAATTCGTGCATTCCCGAGTAATCCTCCTGAAACCTGCGCTCTGAGCAGCTGCTTTACTCGCTCATGTAAAACGGCTGAATTGAACCCCTCTACTTCACACTGTCGTATCAGGAAGTTCCTGACCAATCCCTGCTGCCCCTGTAGTAGGTACGAAGCGAGCTGCAAGAGTCCGAAACAATTTGTCAGGAGCTCATCACGGCAGATGTCTAACCTACAGCCCAGAGTTCCCACACTTCAACCACCTGCTGCTCTTTATTAGCATGAGCTGCTAATAAAGACTTATCAACTCGACCCTGCTAATCACATATCAGTATGAATCCAGCTTTACAGCTGAGCTCCACGTCACCGCAGCCCGTCCCACCACCGGATAAAAGACACAGTCACTCACCCTGCCAGCCCTCAGTCAGACGTCCCGTTTGCCACAAGCTCCTGTTAGCCTCTGTGCTGCAGTTTAACCGCGCTTCCCTCCAGACGCTCCTCACCACCGAGTGTCCTCTGACAAATTAGCACCTCCATTTTATTATATTTCATTAAAAAAAATTTCTCGTCGAAAATGTGCATTTGGCTGCGAGAGTTACAGAATTTTATTTAGTGTTTCTAAACAGAAAAAAAAAATCGCACTCACATTTGGAAGGCAGGGTTTTAGGTAAACCGAGCGTTTTTACTTCCTGGTCACAGAATATAAGTTATATTTTAGGACAAATTAAGTGAATATAACTCAAACAGTAAGGTTTTATCATATAGGTGCCGATCCCAGAAGTTGAAAACTGTAAAATAGCATGATACAGTCCCTTTAAAATCCACAATAATCTCCTTTGTTTTGTTCACATTCAAGATGAGATGATTTTTTTCCAAACCAGGTCACAAAGCCGTTCACCAGTTCTCTCTGCTCAGTTTCTTGTCCATCTCTGATCCAACCAACAACTGCAAAGTAATCAGAGTATTTCTAAAGATGACAAGACTCTGACTTGTACTGAAAGTCTGAGGTGTACAGAGTGAAAAGGAATGGTGAGAGTACAGTCCCCTGTGGTGCTCCTGTGCTGCTGATCACCTGGTCAGACACACAACTTTTCACTCTCACAAACTGTGTTCTGTTTGTGAAGTAGTCCTTAATCCAGGTGATCGTGGAGGCATCTACCTGTGTCTTCTGGAGGTTTTGACACAATAGCACAAGTTGAATTGTGTTAAAAAGCACTGGAGAAATCAAAGAACATGATCCTCACAGTGCTGCTTACTTTGTCCAGATGTCAGTGGATTTGTTGAAGCAGGTGTATGATGGCGTCTTCTATTCCAACCCCATGGCAAAAAGCAAATTGCAGTGGGTCTTGAAACTGGCTTGTTTGCTTATTTAGGTGGACCAAAATGAGTCTCTCCAAGACTTTCATTTTGTGGGATGTTAGGGTAACAGGCATGTAGTCGTTAGGGGACAATGGATGAGATGTCTTTGGTTCTGGAACAAGGCAGGATGTTTTCCATAGAACTGGTACCTTCTCCTGTTTAAGATACGCTGCAGAGTCCCACATAGCTGATCTGCACGAGCTTTTAGGACTCTGGGGCGTACACCATCTGGACCAGCTGCCTTGTTCCTGTTCAGTCTCTCCAGCTGCTTCTTCACCTGACTGCTAAATACAGACAGGTGGGAGATGAAGGCAATGGGGACACCAGCTTCTTCTGATGTAAGAGATGATGGACAAGCACCAGAAACAGCTTCCATGACCGATGTAGAAGGTGAGACAGTTGAGGTGAGACAGGGAAGCTGTGGTTGAAGGGAAGGTGGGAGGTCTGTTTGGCTTGCAGTAGGAGAAGATGTTGGGCTTCTCTCCAAACTGAATCTGTTGAAGTACATGTTCAGTTCATTGGCTTTATCCAGACTTCCATCTAAGTGATCCTCCTTCTGTCATGATTCCTAGTTTCTATAATGGACTCTAAATCAAGCAGCAGACTCCAGACCAGGGACAAGAGGTGAGATTTCAAAAAAGGAGAGTTTTAACAAAACTCCAGCACAGATGAAAGAATACAGTCACAATAAATGATAAAACTGATTCTGCAGGCCCAGCGGGAGCGGATCAGCAGATGCTGATGGGAGCGGTCCAGTCTGGACAGGGGGAGGAGAGGAGAGGTTAGTGACAGTATGACAAGGAAGGTGAGTGATAATGATTGGAGGAGATGGATTACGGCTGTGATGCATTGCAGGAGTCCAGGGGAAGCAAGCAGGTGCCAGACAGCTGTGGCTGGCATGTGAGTGTCGGTGGAGGGCGGACAGACAGGCTCTGAGTGTGGCAGGTGGATCCTGGGAGCTGGAGGAGAGGAGGCAGGCCATAGATATCTGGTGAGAGGCAGAGGAGACCGGTATGGAAACTGTATCCTGGAAGATCCTGGACAGAGGCGGTATGGAAACCGCCGAGGAGGTCCGGGAAGGAGGAGAGAACAGCGTGGGAAGCCGTGAAGAGGAGAGGCTGGACCAGGGAGACCACAGTGTGGAAACTGTGATGAGGAAGGAGGTCCAGCTGAGGAGATCCTGAAGGAGAAAACAGGTAAGGATGAGCACTAAGTCTCTTAGCACAACAAAGCTGCCAGAGTAAACTTTTTAGATTAACTAAGTCAACTGTATACCACTAAGCAGAGTGGAACAATCTGGGGCCTGCTCTCTGCAACCGCTCCCCTCTTAAGCCCAGAGGCTGATGAGGGTAACTGGATCCACCTCCCGGTAATGGCTGCCACGCCCCCTGAAACACAGGTGAGAACACTCACATGCACACAGCAGAATGACACCTAACAGCTTTTGTTTAAAGCCTTTGATCTTCTTCATCCCTGACCACAAACTCTTATATTGTTTTGCTGGAGCTTGTTCTCCAGTTTTTTTCTGTACACCTCCTTGTTGCTTCTAATCTTGATTTTAAGTTCTTTTAGTACACTTTTCAATGCATCCCTGTCTCCCTCCCCGAAAGTTCCTTTTCTTGTGCAGCAATTCTTTCAGGTCACTGCTGATCCAGAGTTTGTTATTGGGAAGCACTTCATTGTTCTGGTGGGAATTATGTTGTCCACGCAGAAGTTTAAGTAGTCAGTCACACACTCAGTCATAGCATTGATGTCCTCTCCATGTGGCTTACAGAGTGCATCCCAGTCTTTAGCCTCAAAACACCCTTGAAGAATTTCTTCAGCTTCCTGTGACCACCTCCTCACAGTTCTTTTGATCACAGGTTGCCTCTGGACAATGGGTTTGTATACTGAGCAGAGAAAAACAAGATTATGGTCTGCCTTGGCAAGAGCAGATCGTGCAATGGACCTGTATGCATCCCTGATATTTGCATAGAACAAGTCCAGTGTTTTGTTTCTCTGGTGGAGCAGCTGACAAACTGTTGAAATGTTGACAGTATGGAAGAGAGAGAGAGAGAGAGGGGCATGATTACAATTTCCAGATAATTTACAAGATGAATTAACCTCTCTCCTTTCCAATATGTAAATGGGAAAACAAAGTCATTGGATGATAAATATAAATATATATGATCCAAAACGATGCTAAAAATACAAATGTCAGTATTTTATGGTTCCCATAAAGATAACCAAACTTGTCCTTGGGAACATTGATCAGCTTTCAAT
The DNA here is from genome assembly GCA_006937955.1 of Pachypanchax playfairii. Classification (NCBI taxonomy): domain Eukaryota; kingdom Metazoa; phylum Chordata; class Actinopteri; order Cyprinodontiformes; family Aplocheilidae; genus Pachypanchax; species Pachypanchax playfairii. The sequence goes on along the minus strand of SSNP01000078.1, from coordinate 261,937 downwards.
TGTAAACAAGTTGAGGCAGGGAAACAGGACAGTGACTGCTTCCCCCCTAAAAGAAAACTAGAGAAAAACTATCAACAACAAAAAATTATCTTTTGGTTTTCAAAATCTTGTTTTTGTTTTTTATTACCTAAAAGAGTTGTTTGTGCACACTGCTTGTCACATTGTCAGCATTTCCCATTCTCATCTACTCTGCTGTGAATTTCAAATCAAGATAAGATTTTCCATAAGAATAGTGAGAGAAAGACAAGCAGAGTGGAAAAAAATGAACATTTTATGTTTTGTGACTGCACAGTGTTTATGATCTGAATCTTCCAGAGAGGTAACCTGTTTATTCAGTCACATTTTCAAATTAAATCACATTATGTTCTCATGGGAACTCATCTCCACTGCTGCTTGTTTAGGAGGAAAAGAAAAACACAATTCAGAGGATGTTGTTATCATTCCCTCAACCAAACAGCTAGATGACTTTGCTCTGATGACTTTTTGTGAGTTGGTTTTGAAAATAAATAACACATGACTTGTGTTTTTCTCTTACATTATTTTGTTATTGATTTTAAATTCCTTAAATCAGAACTAATATTTGACTGACATGATGACATTCTGAGAAACAAAAACGTGTGCACGTTTGTATTTTTGTATGCGTATCACTAAATATCTATGCTATTTATTTAAAATGCAATCATCTTAGGGCATTTTGAGTTTGGACAGGAGCTCATGAAGTTTTCTAAAGCTTTTCAAGTTGTGTGTCATACTGATACAAACATTATGAGGACAAGTTTGCACTTTACAAAACCAACAGTAACTGCTTCCCAATACACAACTATGTGATGTATAAGGTGACATACCTGGTTTAAAAAAACATTTTGCTCTAAGACTAAAACTTATTAAAGCCTCAGTCACAATGACCCGTACAACACATAGTACTCACCTCCACGAATATTCACAAACTCCAGATTTCATAAGAAATGGAGATTTTTACTATTTTCTACAGGTAGCTATTACAGCTGAGGGATTAATAACTTGATAAATCCTTGAGAATATGAAGTCATTTACTGCTGTACGCTGTCCACAGAGTTCTTGCTCTCTTTATGTGGGTGTGTTGGAATCTTCCTCCAATCTACCAACAACCATCCTACAAAAATGATTGTTGTAAGATTTGCAAATGACACTCGTATGTGCAACTAGGGCTGGGCAGTATACTGGTTACCGAAAACCGGTGTTTATTTTGGTTATGATATTAATTTTTCACATACCGCTGTACCGGTAAACAGCTAAGACAACGTCCGGAAGTTGGTAGTGGGAACGTATTCCTGCGGGGACCAATTTCAGTGCTACATGCTAAGATCACACATGAAAAATAAAGTTCTGAATGAAGAATGGCTGCTGGTGGGGGCTGTAGCAGCGATGCACAGATTTCTTACCCAGAACAACTTATTCCAAAAAGAGGAGCCACGTCTGTAGTAGGGAATTTCTTCTGCCTCAAAAAGTTGGACTTGACCAAACAACTATCATCTGCTATAGCTGGTGGTGGTAATACTAGCAACTTAACTTAATTACTGCCCCTATTGGCAATCGTATTTTAAAAAGGCTCTGCAACAAAAACATGGTACTGTGCATATGACAATAAAACCGATATAATTTAGAAAAAACGCAATATGAAAATTTTGCCATACCGAGTTTTCAAGTTGTCTGCACATTTTGTTGGGGAATGTACATATTGCAGGTCCAGCATATCTAAAATTCTGTGTGTTGATCATAACATCTGCTCATACTTTTAGAAAAGCTTCTAATTTTCAAGCTGACAAAAATTCAGAGAAGATTTCAGCTGTACCTTCTATAGCTACAGCTGCAGGATCAACTAGCTGCAGCTTTTGAGAACCTAGACTGTCATCATGGTGGGTGCAGGAATGGATCCAGAGGCAGCATTTCTACAGCCAGTACCAGATTCTGTTCCATGAGCTGGCCCGTGTGTAAGATGGGACCGTAACACCTTTGCTGAGCTGTTGCATCCTGTTGCTCCACGCATGATGAAAAATGAGAATTGTACTTTTTCTGGAAATAACAGTTTTTCATCGTGGTCTGTTTCATGTCTTTGTGAAAACAGGCAGTCCTCTCAAACCTTAGAAGTAAATAAAAAGTTTTTTTATGTTTCTTAAAAAAGTAAAGTTTTTGAAAAGTTAAAGTAAAAATTCACATAAAAATTAGTCCACTTAGTGAAATCCAGACAGGCGCAGGCTCATACAAGTCATACACAAAACACTGACCTACATCCACAGTAACACTGCTGCAGTGTGGAGTAGGTCCCCAAGGACTCATTAGAGCATTTATGCTTGTACTCGACGTTTAACAATTCATTTACATAATGTTTCTTATGAGACTGTAAACTTTCAATCTGTCTACGCCGCTCAATAAATGTTCCAAAGCACTGACATTTTCATTCAAGCTCACTGATCACAGTTAGTGACAGTAAGTTTTAAACACATCTTGAGATTGTATTGCATTTTCATGTTCATTTTTGGCCCTAATAGTTTGTCTAAATATTCAGGTGTCAAAAGAATTCATGTTTGTTTTGTACACACAAACAAACTGCATACAAATTCTGACAGTGAGGCAGCACCTATTTGTAACGTTCTAGTTTTAGGCAGGACTCGAGAGGCACGACTGACTCAGGAAGGTGTTTTAAAGGATGTAATGATAATAGACGACGGAGTGGGCGAACTCCAAATGTCACATGATTGGAAATGTTCATTCTCATGGGACAAACTGTGATGGGGAGACGACAAGTTAGTAAGGTGCTTAACAGACAAGTGATTATTTTCTTTATGATTACCATCTCACTTCAAGTTGTGGTGGAACGCTAAAGCAATCTGGTGCTAGGAGGTTGGTGTTATATGTCAGCGAGTGTAGATCAGGTGAGTTTTCATTTAAATCAGAGTGAATAGTAAATGATAGGATACAGGTAAATATATTCTCAGGAAGGAAGAGGCTGGAGACAAAAAAAAAGTTAGGACCGTCGGAGGTTAAAACTCTAAACAGGAAGTTAATGGCGAGAGGTCACATGAAACAAGAGAGAAAGCAAAATCCAAAACAGTCCAAAAGTTATTTCACAGGTAAAACCAAGATCCAAAATCCAAATCCACACACAAGAGTAGGTCAGAACTTCTGTGATGTGTCACTTGATTGATATGACGGGAGCCAGCTGTGCCGTCATTGCAGAACAAAGGCAAAGGTCTAATTTCCAGAAAATCAAGTCCTTAAATATCCAAAAGGCTAGGGCAGAGTCATGGTCAATGGTTCATAGGCGGCTGTGGATCAGTGGTTAGAGCGGTTGTCCTCCAATTTGAAGGTTGGTGGATCGATCCCGGCTTCCACCGCCACATGTCGAAGTGTCCTTGGGCAAGACACTTAACCCCATGTTGCCCCCCGATCTGTGTATCGGGTTGTGTGAACAGACAGGTTCAAAACAAACAAAGGGTTGATCGCATTCACTCATGAGGTGAGCAGACTTGTGCTGGAATAAAGTAGAAAAAAGGCATCCAAAATCTGGCATTTACTTAGCATTCGCTCTCAGCTTATATGGGGCAGAGGCAGGTGCATGAGGTGAGTGATCAACAGAGACCAGGTGCAAGAAAGTGACTTGATTACAGATGGTGACAGATGGTAAACACAGCCCAACATGAAAGAGATCAGACAGTGGCATGATAGGAAACAAAATTATGACACCGTCAAATTTGACACCGTTCTTCCCCAACCACAATCTAATGTTTGATATATGACATGTGATGTAGGATTTTTAAGTAATTAATAATTTACTTAAATGTGATAAAAAGGATTTTGCCCTGAATGAGAAGCTCAAGGGTCTTTTGAATAGTGCACGTGTTGTAGCCCCCCCCCTTCCCTCAACAGCAGAAACGCCTCCGTTAGAAATTTGCCAAGAAATCCCTCTTTGTTTGTTTACTATCGGCATCATTGGAGTTTTTTCTGGAACTACAACAACCTCAAAACTGCCCCCCGGGTGCTGTTAAAGATGGTGGTCCTCTGCTCCTCACCTAACGGTCAGGATGGGTCAAATGCAGAGCCACATTTCCCCATGAGGGACTAATATAGGAATTAAAATTAAATTAAATTGAAAATTATTCCTTCAAACATGTCGGAATCATCAATGGTAAAGGGCTGTTTATTGTTACTCTTAGCAGTATAAGTGTGATTGACAATCTAGTGGCCAACAGATAACGAAACAGGTTTTTTATCTATTGGTTACTTTAGTTCAAGCCCCACCAGCTCTATGCTTTATGAATATTATAACTTTTTCTTTTGGAAACCATAAGTAAAAGACCACTACAAGTTGATAAAATGAATTTAAAGTAAATTTAACATCTAAATCTTTTTTTTTTTTTACTTAAATTAGTGAACTATAAAGTAAAGACATCAGAAGATAAGATTATACAAAGTGTGAATCAAACAAACAAATACAGTTTTCTTAGAAATTTTTCTGCACAAAAACCTGTCAAGAGACTTCATAAATTAAAGTGATACTAAATAACATTTAAAACCTTAAGCTACTGTTTTTAAACCTGTCTAAGTGGATACTCATCAAAAAACATATTAAGCTTTATATGAGACATCACTCTGGACGCCTCTCATCCCCCTATATTGCACTTAATAACTTCAATAAGTCGGGTCATAGCCGGAAGTGGTGTTCTGATGATATACACTGTCAAAGGATGTCGCCATAGTGCGAATTGACAACCTATTACCTCCGCAAAGGAGGTTATGTTTTCATCGAGGTTTGTCTGTCTGTCTGTCCGTCCGTCTTTTAGCAGGATAACTCAAAATGTAATGGGTTGATTTTGATGAAATTTTCAGGAAAGGTCAGAAATGATTCAAGGAACAATCGATTAGATTTTGGGGATGATCTGGATTACCGTCTGGATCCAGAAATTTTTTTAAGGATACGGATACGGACATAATATTTTCTACAATATGTCCACTTGGTGGAGGTCTGCACTCTGAGTGCTTTTCTAGTTTCATAATGAAATGTCATTGGAAGTTTATACAGTATTCTTCTTTATGGTGAGTGTGCCCTGTTAATTATTTAAGCATATTTTTATGATCCTTCCCTGATATTTTCTACATAAAAGCCCTCTGGGTCCTTGTCGGCCATTGTTGGGTCCTTCTTCTAGGCAAAATGGATTTATGGAAAAATATAGAAACAGAAATAAGCTATAAATCTGTTTATTGAAGTCAAGATTGTGGAGCGGCACATGTGCAGAAGGAATCGGTAGCACATCTTAACAGGTAGCATATGTCCAAACTGTCCAAAAGCACAACTGAGGTATTGATTTTAGAAAACACCACATAATAGAAAATCAAACTGAAGTAAATACAAATGTAGGGAAGTTTAAGTTTGTTTTGGAGCAAGGACAGTTATTTATGTATAAAACTGTAAATCTCTTAACATTAAAACCATGTAGCTAAAAGAAGAATCAATAAAACATTTTATTTTTTCCTTTGCTTTAAGTAATATTTTCAAACAAATTCTTAACTTGCAATTGCAAAATGAGCCTGAATAAAAACTGGAGAGGAATAAGAAAGATACATCCAAAGTGTCTGCTGTAGATAGCTACAGGGCTCTAAAATGTTTGATTAATGAAACATGAATCACAGGCTAGTCCCACTGCTGCCTCCAGCATTACTAATACTGGGAGTTGGCCTGACACCATTACGCAGCAGGAGTTTGGACGATGTTGCAGAACCATTAGGCCTCATGGGGCCTGTTTCTTTGCTGCTGCTCCATGTGAGCAATGTAAATGGAGCAGCTTATCTGACCACCTGCACCTGAAAATAACAGACAATGATGACACAGCCATGTGTAAAAATAAGGAGAGGAGAGAGACAATCGTTTAAAAAAGAAAATAACACCATAAAAAAATCAGAAATAAAAACTGTATTTGAAAATTTTAAGCTTCCTTTGATAATCATGTGATTGTCGTGGTGCTGGTAAAGCTGAATTTAGCTGTGAAAAGGCCAATAAACATTTTGGGTTCACCTTCAAAGAGGTCATTTTGGTGAGGCTTTAGCATCTCAGCTCACACTGCTGCAACTTTGTGCGACAAATCCAGACAGGGGCTTTAAGCCACACAGTAAATCCTGTGTATTCAGCCTCTCCCCTCTGTTGATCCATGCAGGGTAAGGTTGACTGACTCACAGGACAGCTATTCAAGGTGAACAATATTGACATTGACAATATCAACTATTATATTGACCACTGTGGTCTCAAAGCTATTGACAGCTTCTGCAACATCCACTGCAACAACATAAGTCATGATGTGTTTATTGATGTATTTTGCATAAACACTTACAGTATCATTGAAGTCATATGACTAGTTTTCCCCAGAAAGCACTTGTAAAGCTTTCATTTTAAATACAGATGAAAAAAAGTAAAATTAAACTTGTGCACAGCAGGATGTTTATGTTGGATCCTAATTTACACACATATTCATCAATTATGAAAATAGTGTTGCTATTTATTTATTTTTTAACAAGATGCTAAAGGAAACATGATCTAAACTGGTTCAGTATGGGGAAGAAAAATATATACTGTATCTTTAGACAACAATAGAGAGAAATAGTGCAGTTGAAAAGGGAACGGGTGGGGTGTAACCAGGTTAAAAGTGTTGACATTTAGTAAGTTCCTGAATATAAAAAGGAATGTAAGATGCACATGATTAAGAGGACAAAAGTAAAAGATGTATTTTCTTAGTAATAGGACTTAAGAGGTTGAGGGCAGGAACAAACGTCCCAAAATAATCAACAAATTGCTGTAATTTTCAGTACAGGTGAAACAATATTATTACTTGATTTTTCTGCTCTTTCAGATCAACCACTAGAACAAAAATTTAACCCTTGAAATAGCTGAATTGTCTTTTCTTTATTTTTGATAAAATAAGGTAGAAAAATTGCTTTGATTTAAAATTATTAAAGACATTTTGTAGTTGTTCTATCAATTAGGTATCAATAGTCGCCATCGGAGACATCACTCAAAGTGAGCAGAATATGTTGAAAAAGGAAGAGGTTCTCAGACAGGAGTAAGGCTCACAAAAAAAAAAAAAAAACATGTAACATATTTTAAACCTCGACGATTTTATTTGTGTAATTTTCCTTATCAGCCGTAAGCATGAAGGTAGTTTCACAAAAGTTGAGTAAAAATTTGGATCTTGCTGCTGGATCTCACATTATTATTTGAAACATTATTAAAGATGATACATTTTGATGGTGTTTGTGTTTTTCGAATTGAAAATGAGGAGTCGCAGTTGATTATGTAGACTGATGTGAACAGCAGCTGTGGCACAATTTATACACACAGGGGTGAAGTCCTGACTATTGATCATGACCACTTCAAAATGACTAAAATACTGGATACTTGTTGTTGTATCAGTGGACCTAGAGGGATGGTATAAACCACTGTTCCACAAACAAAACTGTTTTTTTTTACCCTCAACCAAGGAGGTTATGTTTTTGTTGGTGTCAGTTTGTTTGTTGGATCGGACCTGGATCAAGAAATATTTTAAAGATGCAAAAGATTGCAAAATAGACTGTAAAATGTTTGATGGGAGACTGCGCTCTCCAAGTGATTTTTTTTTTGTCTAGGACTGGCCTTTATTTGTATTTAAAAAGAAAAGATTAAAGAATATTAACTATAGATAAATAAATCTAAGTACCTGTAAACATGTGCAATATATAAACATACAAAAAGTTCTCCCTCGCTCTCCATGGGCGGTGTCTCTTCCTTTCAAGGTTGGTCCTCTAGATGCCTGGCAGCTTAAGGGTTCTTGAGGGTTTAATATCTATATGGATAGATCGATATCTTTCTCTATATACATACACACACATTCATATGTGTGTGTGTGTATCAATGAATTAAAACATGTAAGTGCCGGTGATATTGGCAGGTTGGCAGGCTTTATCTATTATGATTCTGAATCTGTTCTTCTTAGCTTGTGATCCAGATACTGTTCTGCCAACTCTTTGGTGGCGGCTGGATGGCCAATCTCTAGAGATGAGCAGTAGATTGCTGTGAGGTGTTGGAGCGTTGCCAAGGCAATTTTGTCTTGTCCTTTCAGATCCTTATCAAGGGCACCAATAACAAGAGGTAAATCATGGATCCACAGTGAATGAATGAAAGGGTGCAAGTGTGCATATGTGCATAGATAGATAGATAGATAGATAGATAGATAGATAGATAGATAGATAGATAGATAGATAGATAGATAGATAGATAGACAGACAGACAGACAGACAGACAGACAGACAGACAGACAGACAGACAGACAGACAGACAGACAGACAGACATCTATACTAAGCTGATATTCTTCTTCCACCATTTTTCCTCGTACCTGGTGAGCAGACTGCAGTCATGAATCAGGGTTTCCTCTACATAGATGCCTTGATCCTCCTGTGTAATCACAGTATGGTTGTTGTGACGCCATTGCAATTCTACAGATGGGTCAATGTAGGTGGCTGTGCACTGCACAGGGAGCTGGTCACCATTAAAAACAAGCTGCCTCTGAGAGGGAATAAGCTGGAAAAGGGGCATCTCCAAAGGACCATCTGCAAGGTGAGAGGGATAGAAAAGAAGGATTAACTTGTAACCATTCCCCATTCTTCACTCAAGTATGAATGAAAGCAACTAGGAGGTTCTTCCAATGTTCCCACAGAAAATAGCAGCGAAATCTATGTAGAAATTGAGTTACCCTGTAGTTAGTGTTAAAATCTACCAAAGTAAAGTTTCACACCAACATTTATATGCATTTAATGCCATCAGGCAGATATATTGAATGTTTATATCTGATACTGTAAACAATATAAAATGTATAAAACAATAAATACAAATCAAAACATCAGTTCATAGCACTGAATCCCCAAATTTACCTTTAAAAGTGTATCATATTTGCATATTGATCAAACACAAATAAATTACCGTGATATCTACTTAACAGTTGATATATAGTTTGGGTTATAGTTTTTTATATGTAATATTCATCCAGTTTTTTCAGAACTGTTTTTATTGACTCGCGATTCTGAGCCAATGCAAATATCAGAAATATTCTCTTGAGGCAGGGGTCACCAGCAAAATTTCTTCAGGGGCCAGAATTTTTCTGAGAAGACTCTGTGGCAGATATGGTGATGAAATAAATTAATATTAACAACAATAATATTAGTCAATAAAGCCTTGAAGCCTGAAGTTAGTGTGTGAGGGGGGGAAATGCACTTTTTCCCAATAATTTAACATGTAATTTAGCCCTGGGGGTTTAAACACAGTATTCATTATAACTGATTAGAGAAATTAATTTTATTGGCTGAACAGATACTGAGCTATAAGCCATTTAATTTTATATAATTTTAAAAGTCACATTTCTTCTAACTATACATTTTCTCAGTTACATTTATTTGTATTCATTTTTATTTAGACCTGGTGAACCCAAACCAGTTGTAAGGGGAACTGGGACTGTTTGGCAGAGGCTTCTGTCTGGAAGATCTTTTACTCATATCTCTAAGAGAGTTTGTTCTGCATCTTTGGGTAGGTTGGGGACATGAAATCAAAATGAGTCATGTTCATGGCCTCCACTGATGATGCAGCTCACAGGAGCTGTGTCCAAATAGTCATTGGTGCCTGTTTTGGTGGTAACCAGATGCTCCATTGGTGGACACCTGCGCTGATCGAGGCCATCAAAAGCCAAGGAAGGAGGAAAGGCTAAAGGATAACTGAAACAGCTTAAAGGTAGTGTGAAGCTAAAAGAACTGCAACTTGTGCAGTGGCAGAAGCAAAAACTCGAGCAAGAGGTTCTACAAAAAACTACAACAGTTATTAGTACACACAAAGGACAAAATAGAACCGGACAACAAATGTAACGTCATACCATGCCTATCCTGCAATAAAACATACATCAGGGAGACAGGGAGACAACTAAACACAAGAAGGCAAGAACACCAGAAGGAATGTGAAAAAGAAACAGGAGGACGACTCACCAGAAGCAGAAAAGAACAAGTAGACCAGGAAAATCTAAAATTAGCCATATCAGATTATTGCAAAAAAAATAACCATGTGATTGATTGGGACAACACGAGGATCATCGGGACGGAAAACGACAGGTACAAACGATGGATCAAGGAGTCCATAGAGATCAGGAGGAGGGGCCATAGCACCATCAACAGGGATGAGGGAGCCTACCTGCTGCCACACACCTGGGACTCCATCCTCCAGGGACCTACGAACATCAGGGGAAATGGCCGACACCGTAAACCTGCGGTGTTGACCACTCCCGTGTAAAGGAGGCTTTAAAAGACACGTTATCTACAACATCCAAATGACAACCCCTGAGGAAGGCTGCAGACGCAACCAAAAACATGTCGGGATCAAGGTAAAAGTCTAAGCTAAAAGAATCCGTTCCAAATATATGCACTGAGGTAGGTGGTTTGCAGCTGGGTGCAAAGCGGCCTGGGTTGGAATCAACTCTTTCAAATCAGAGGTTGTGGTTCGACACATGGACTGACATATTTGGGCATCTTCTGAAGTAATTAATAACTGATATTTTATTGATCCTTCTGCGCCTGAGGTGCCCTATCAGAGTTCAGTATTTTGCCCAAGGGTGCTTTGAGACATGGGATCCTGGGATCAAACCACTAACGTCCCGATCAGAGTATGACTTCTTTTTTCATTAGGCTACGGCTGCCTCAGTTAGGTTATTGCTTTGTCTGATGTGATGAAAAAGGAGCTGAGCCAAAATGCAAAGCTCTCAACTTTACTAGTCAGTCATTTCCTGACACTCACCTACAGTGGGGCAAAGAAGTATTTAGTCAGCCACCAATTGTGTAAGTTCTCCCACTTAAAAAGATCAGAGAGGCCTGTAATTTTCATCATAGGTATACCTCAACTATGAGAGACAAAATGAGGGAAAAAAATCCAGAAAATCACATTGTCTGATTTTTAAAGAATTTATTTGCAAATTATGGTGGAAAATAAGTATTTGGTCAATAACAAAAGTTAATGTCAATACTTTGTTATATAGCCTTTGTTGGCAATGACAGAGGTCAAACGTTTTCTGTAAGTCTTCACAAGGTTTTCACACACTGTTGCTGGTATTTTGGCCCATTCCTCCATGCAGATCTCCTCTAGAGCAGTGATGTTTTGGGGCTGACGCTGGGCAACACGGACTTTCAACTCCCTCCAGAGATTTTCTATGGGGTTGAGATCTGGAGACTGGCTAGGCCACTCCAGGACCTTGAAATGCTTCTTACGAAGCCACTCCTTCGTTGCCCGGGCGGTGTGTTTGGGATCATTGTCATGCTGAAAGACCCAGCCACGTCTCATTTTCAATGCCCTTGCTGATGGAAGGAGGTTTTCACTCAAAATCTTACGATACATGGCCCCATTCATTCTTTCCTTTACACGGATCAGTCGTCCTGGTCCCCTTGCAGAAAAACAGCCCCAAAGCATGATGTTTCCACCCCCATGCTTTACAGTAGGTATGGTGTTCTTTGGATCCAACTCAGCATTCTTTCCCCTCCAAACACGACAAGTTGAGTTTCTACCAAAAAGTTCTATTTTGGTTTCATCTGACCATATGATGTTCTCCCAATCCTCTTCTGGATCATCCAAATGCTCTCTAGCAAACCGCAGACGGGCCTGGACGTGTCCTGGCTTCAGCAGGGGGACACGTCTGGCACTGCAGGATTTGAGTCCCTGGCGGCGTAGTGTGTTACTGATGGTAGCCTTTGTTACTTTGGTCCCAGCTCTCTGCAGGTCATTCACTAGGTCCCTCCGTGTGGTTCTGGGATTTTTGCTCACCGTTCTTGTGATCATTTTGACCCCACGGGGTGAGATCTTGCGTGGAGCCCCAGATCGAGGGAGATTATCAGTGGTCTTGTATGTCTTCCATTTTCTAATAATTGCTCCCACAGTTGATTTCTTCACACCAAGCTGCTTACCTATTGCAGATTCAGTCTTCCCAGCCTGGTGAAGGTCTACAATTTTGTTTCTGGTGTCCTTTGACAGCTCTTTGGTCTTGGCCATAGTGGAGTTTGGAGCGTGACTGTTTGAGGTTGTGGACAGGTGTCTTTTATACTGATAACGAGTTCACACAGGTGCCATTAATACAGGTAACGAGTGGAGGACCGAGGAGCCTCTTAAAGAAGTTACAGGTCTGTGAAAGCCAGAAATCTTACTTGTTTGTAGGTGACCAAATACTTATTTTCCACCATAATTTGCAAATAAATTCTTTAAAAATCAGACAATGTGATTTTCTGGATTTTTTTTCCTCATTTTGTCTCTCATAGTTGAGGTATACCTATGATGAAAATTACAGGCCTCTCTGATCTTTTTAAGTGGGAGAACGTACACAATTGGTGGCTGACTAAATACTTTTTTGCCCCACTGTATAGTCTCTAGGTTTTGTCCAAAAGAACAAGATCCTGAATACAAGCTACTATACTGAGCCTCTTCCAGGGCCGGCCCTGAACTGCATGGTGCCCTAGGCAAAAAAGGATTTTGGCGCCCCCTACTGCCCAGAACAGAAACAACGTAACTCAATAACTGGATTACATTGCAAAAAATATTTATATATATTTTTATACTAAAAGGAACAGTAAAGATAATCGATAGATATTTAATTGTTACTTATTTTGCTCTTTACATGAGATGAATTGTGTGTCCAATAGTTTGTTAAAAAAAAAAAGAAAGAATTTGGCGCAACATATAGTGCCATGGTAAAATGATACGCACTTTGCAGCCTTTCAGATGCGCAACTAAGCTTGCTAGTGTTTACCAGTACATAAGCAGCAGGTACCATATGGGAAGATTAATCCAACTTCCGAGTAAGAGATCGGACTTCATGGCGAAAGATTCTTACTTGAATTCTGGAAATTCCAACTTTTCTGTATAACAGAAATGCACCGTTGGCTGATTAGCACAGGCGCCGGGCTTTTGATGCTCGCTGCGATAGTGTTCTGTATTACTGGTGGTGTTTGTCATCCGTGCTGTCTGTAAAAGTGGGGGGGACCGATCAGTCTCACTATGAATCTGAGGGGGACACGTCCCATCCGTCCCCAGTGCCATCTGCGCCCTTGTTTGTGTGTCAGCATACAAAACTTGTTTGTGATGCATAAACTCATCATGTTAAAACAAAACTTTGTATTAATGCTGTTGATCTTCCTAAAAACTTTTTAAAAAGCAGAAGGTCATAAACAGATGCATCAAACTGATGCCTAAGAACACAGGAAACACCTGATTCTGTCAGGAAGCAGGACATACTTCTATGTTCCCGCTCATTTGCACCCAACACCTGACCTGCATCATGTGAGGGGTTAAGGATCATAGCAGGAATGTTTAGGGCAAACATCTGTTATCCATCAACCTCGAGCTGCAGCAGAATAAAACAGATGCAGCTGCTGAAAGGTCTTCTTTCTTAAAAGTCATGGAGGAAATTAACAATCAAAACACATTATTATATGAATATTTTCCATGACGTGAGTTTTGATAAGCGGCATTAATATCTGATCATTTTTCTTGATAACAATGTTGAGCCAGTGAAAGAATAATAACACAATCATAGCAAGATTCTGGATCAGGTATAAGGTTTTATAGGATCCTTTTAAAAACCAGCAGTCACACAACACATGCAAAAAAAAACCTAAATCTTGTGGAAGCATCACATTGTGCCCAACTGAAAACAGATTGTTGCCAAGTAAATGAATAAGGTACTGTAAAATGAAGTTGTAGTGTGGAGTATTACACAGCAGCCAGGAAACTGCAAGCCTATAACACTATCTCTGTAATCCCATAATAGGTGCTTTAGGGTCTGAAACGAGTGCTCTTTGTCCTGCCACTGGATTCAACTTCTGGTTCTTCGTCCACATGCTCTCCAGAATTACCCTGTAATTACTTTGCATTGTTTTGAGTAAATAAAAAGCACATCCAGTTAAGATTTGAAGCAGTCGGTCCGGGATGTCTGTGGTTCAGATATTTTTTGATGGCAAAATCTGTATGCAAAAACTGTAAGGAGAAATGTGTACATGGTGCCCACCAGAGAACATTTCTTCTAATTAGTTTCCAACAAGCTGTATCGCATCATGTTCACTGTGCTTCTTCATGTGGATGTGCCTTTAATTCACACATACACAAGCACAAACACACAGACATTTTCTCATCCTGATGCAATGCGCTCCGCATGATTCAGATGTAAGGAGAAAGGGAGCATGATTTTATCACATATGAAATACAATTCCCATGTTGTCTCACAAAGCAAAGGCAGAAAAACCAAGGGAAAACTAAGGGAGGCAGGGGGTTTGGTATACCTGCACACTCCTTCAGGCAAAAACTGACTTCTTTACACTGTAAAGAAACCATTTTCATGCACTTAAAAAAACCTGGTTTGATACACACTTTGCAGACAGATTCCATACATCTGCACACTTTATCTTTTCTAATATTTTAGTCTTTACATTCGTATATAAAATCTAGAGAGCATCCGGAAAACCACTTACAATACAATCTTATTTTTATCTGTTAATTTTCTGATAACTGGAAATACAGCAACATGCGTATAGCTTTTTTTTTTACTATGGATTACCTATTTTTCATAAGAATAATGAGAGGAGTTGGAGACTGTATGTGATTGTGTGTGATATTTCCTGCAAGGCTTAATAAAATTCTCGATTAAGATCAATAGTAGGACTTTTAAAATGGGTTTCGTCTCATTTTTGTGGAATCTTTAATGTAAATCTAGTTGTGTTTTTTTATTGGTGCTCAGAAAGCCAAACAAACAATATACAAATAACCACATGACTTCTCTGATTAACCTGTTTGGAAATTATGTGGGAATGAGTTTGCTCATGCTGTACATCTAGACAGTATAGAGTCAACAACCAGTGGGTGCAGAGTAGTAAGTCAAATATTTGAAAAACAATTCAAATGATTTACTACTACTCAAGGCATTTTAACAGCAAATAAAAGACATCTCAATTATGTTAACAGCAAAAGTATCTGAATTATATCTGATTATTAAACTTGCAATTTCTGTGTCACAAACTCCTTCATCTGGTTTGTATTTACTGAGGCAGCACAGGCCTGAGTAAAAATCACACAAAGATTGCCTGATGCAATTTTGCACCAAATCATCATATTGTATATTAAGCATGTCAAACCTTTTTTCTAGAGGGTGGAAAGTTAACAGCAAGCAGAAAAAATGTTACAATTTGCACCGTCATCTTTCCCTTGTAGTTCTGAACAATTGAAAATGCAGTGTAACTAAAACAGACTTTTTTATGGCAATCATAAACGTATGTCTTATGTCATACTTAGAAAAAAAACATATTTCCTGAGAAAACTGGGTCCAATTACATCTGGCCATGAGGTCCAAAACATCTCATTCCTATTTTTTTAACAAAAACAAAAGGGAAAAATGTGTGTTTACTTCAGATATAAAAAAGTTGGTTTCTTTAAAGTTATTATAGGTAATATTTCCTGCACATGTGAATCAATATTCAATTAGCCAATTCTGTCATAACACAGACATCGTTCAATTTAAAGCATGTATAAAAATGTTGATGATTTTTTTAAATTAGAAAAATCTAAGAAAATTAAAGTTAAACCTTGAAAATCAGATGACTGTTGCTGACAAAAATCCCATTGCTTTTCCAAATATTTTTCTTTGTATTGCAGACAACAGGTGATGTATTTCATAGACAGAAAAGAGAAACAGAAGGCAGACAGCTTTAAGATGCTATGTAGGCTATTATACCAGCAGAACATGTACCTGCCTATATCAAGACAGCTCGGCCTATTGCACAGAGGGTTTTATCCCATGTTCAGTATATTAAGACTGTACACCTTAAGTGGAAGGAGGGAGGCTGAGGACTAGTAAACATCATACAAACTATACAGGATGCAACAGAAAAGGTCTCCTTAAGTACATTATAAAGAAAACACCAGCTGATATACTGCTAGGGAAATGTCTCAGGCAGGTGAAACCCAAAAAAGTTCCAGTACCAGTGATCATCAGAACACTTGGTGATGTGACCCCCAAACTGGGATCTTTCGGAGTGAATACAAGACATTCTAGGAACAATGCCAGAGATCTCAGTCCAAAAGAGATCTGTCCCAGGAACAGCTAAGATATTCAGTACATTTACATGCAGCAAGAAAATTTTATTGCCTTAGTCTGACTAAAACAGGACTTATGAAATGCATGCATACACCTTAAAGAGGCCATTCCATTAAAAAATGTTTTTTCTGAGGTTTCTGTTGACTATTTTAGCTCCACAGGTGTTCTTACCTTCATAGTGGGTGTGAAAACCGGTCAACAACTTCTCTTTCAGTTTTAATCTCTCAAACTACGCAGGTCGCGATAAAACCCGAGTTAGAACAGCCTGTATTTGTTTCGTCACAATTTCTTTGCTTGTTAGTATTCATCAGCTCCCGCAGTTGAGACCACACCTAGCATGCCGCTGGCTAAAAGTTGTAGCATAAACACGTATCAAATCGGAAGATACTCGGTGCGCTGTTGTCATGCACAGCGGGGCAGGAAACAGGAAGCCGTGCTCTCATAGGCTAGTTTGCTAGCCAATTCAACAAATTTGCATAATGAAAATTAATGAGTTGGAGCTGAAGCTGGATGACTCTTCATGCAGAAAGATTGAAAGGTCTGTTAATCAGTGTTTCTTTACTGTTTTTTAGATATAAAATGTTTCATATTACATGTTAATACTTCAGAAATAACCACAAAGTCATGAAATTTGTGTGACATGGCCTCTTTAACTTGACTTTGAAAAGTCCGACTACGCTATCCAGATAATGTGTTCGAAATCCAAATTTCTCTACTATGGAGCTAAACTCCACCCCTTCAGGAAGTGACGCGACGTGGAAGCTGTAATCAATAATGATAATATCAATGCCACAAGACTTTGTGTGCATCTGACGTGTAATAGCATCAAACAGTACAGTTTGTAACAGATGTACTGAGCTGCAGTGTTGTTGTTGTCCATTTTTTACTCTGCTGACCTCAGAGCTCTCCTGGGCTGGTAAACATTCAGAATGTCTGGTAGGCATGTAGGAACAACATCACTCAGGACCTTATAAACAAGTAACATGCTTTTAAAATTGATCCTAAAAGGGACTGAAACATTGAAAGATGAATTGTTTTCACGAGACGGAAAAAGAAGATCAGTTGCCTCATTTTTTTGGAAAAGCTTTTTGAATAGCTAAGATACTGCATAGAAATTTCAAGTTCCCAGGCCTCTGGTAGAGGACACCTTCAGTATTATCCTAACATTATTATGAGAAATAAACTCTTACCACAGTTAAGTTGCTGTTCTTGTAGATTGTGAAACTTCAGGCCATGGAGGTGGGTTGGGAAAACGCAGACTGTATCATTGCCAATCCTTACTGAGTTATTTTGAGCCCAAAGGAGCAGCCACATCAGATGACAATCACAGAATAATGTCTCCGTACCAAAGTGCCTGTTGAGAACACAAATATACAGTTAAGTGCTTGCTCTGTATAATAATGATAAAAAAGGTTTAAAATATATTATGCGTAAATCTTACAGGACTTTAAGAGCTAATAGATGTGTGAAGAGTGTTTTGGACAGCGAGGAGAAGATGTTTCCAGATAAATTCCTGCTTGTGGACAAGAAAGGAAAGACACACAAAAAACTTATGACACAGCCAACTTAGAAAATAGAAATAAAAGCCACATCGAAAACTAACTGGCTACAGATTATATGGAAATTAAAGAGCAACTCACACCAAACAAACTGTATATAAACTGTATTAGTGCGTCTTTAATGCAACCTTTCAGTTTCTGGGCATTTTTTGCCATTTTCATGTAAACTTGTTAAATTCTACACTTTTTGGTCTAAAAACGTCTTAGTGCTGCCCTCTTAAAGTTGAAAGGTGGTTATTGCATTTGAATTTTGTGATTGGCTGAAAGCGGTACATGTCTACATCACCAGCATCGTCTCTAAGACACGCCTCCTGGAGTATAAAACCATCTCTCAGACACACTCGCCCCCGCCCGCCCGTTGTCTCCAGCTTCTCACCAAAGAGCTGAACACAGGGATTTAGAGCAATTGGTTGAAAACTATGACAAAGAGAATAACTAATATCAGTAAAAGAATAACGAAATCAGGGTGAAGACTTCACTGCAGTGGTTGTGATTGTGTGGATGTGATTTATAGACGTTATATTCTCATAATGGTAAATGGCGTGTACTTGTAAAACGCTTTACTCAGGTCCTACGACCCCCAAAGCGCTTCACACTACAGTTTTTTTGTCATTCACACACACACTCACACGTTTCATGCTTGGGTTACCTTTCTGCAACACGGCAGAGTCACACTGGAGCTAATCTTTAGCATTCTGGCTAAAAACTGGGAAGTCCCACGTCAATCACTGCCCAGCTCGCCACCGCCCCAGGGTTCTAAGTGACACCTACATTCAACATTTTTCCAATAGCGACTGTAAGCAGCAAGATCATTTGAGGGGGCTGAGTTGCTCTTTAAACTTCTCAATGGTTCAAAACATTTTTCCAAACGATGAACTACTTACAATTTTGAGAGACGTCCCAGATCACGAAACATTTCAGGTGAGAGACAGCCAATTCTGTTTTTGGACAAATCCCTGCGTTGAAAAAAATAAATTAATACATAACTCAAAGACAAGCAGGTCTCACTTGTTTAGTGAAGTCAATTTACACAGTAGATAAAACGTATGAGATTGGAAATCAACAAGGTGTCTGTGTTAATTTAGCTTCTTGCATATATCTTCCTATCTAGCAGCTACAAAGGCTGATTTTCTCTGTTGTCTTTGCTGACCTTTAGCAAAAATGTTTTTGTTCACAGAACAACTGCTGGCATACACTCATCCCTTTAAACACAAACATATTCACTGGAGCAGGCATCCATTTGCGAGTAGCAAAACGCAGTTGTGTTCAATGCTTCATGCCCACACACACTGTAATTAAAGAGCTGCTAGGCTGGAGCAGCTGTGGGAAAATAAGCAGAACACTCAAATAATCACCAGTTGGGGAGCACTGAAATTAGCCTTTTGCTTCTCCTCGGGGCTTGCACACATGTGCCCTGAATCAATGCAGTTAACTTACTGTTTGCATCACTGCCAGTCCAGATCCTTTTAACTGTCAGGCTGCAATCATGTCACTCACTCCCTCAACATTTTATGTTGAAAGAAGGATAAGCAATCCAAAAAACACAAGGATTAAAAACAACAAATGAAAAGTAAATAACTGTTATTCCCAATTTTTCCAACAACTTTATGCAAAAAGGTTAGAAATATTTCAAGTTTTACTTGAATTAAAATAAAACACTTGACTTTAGATACAAGCAATAAATAAATAAATTTCTAGAAACAAAAAAAAATGTTTTTCAACCCTGTTCTTCCTTCTACTTTTGATGTCTTGCATGAATTATGGGTAAAACCTTTGGTCAACAAATTGAAAAATGCATTTCTATTGTAATTGTGAACAAACTCTGTCCTTCAGAGTTAAATCACATTTGTACTTTTTAACTACTGAGTGGAGGGATGAGCTGAATAGATGTCCCCTGATAACTTTTCCAGGCTTATTCAGTTAATTACCTCCAGTCCTGTAAATGGAGAAGCACTGAACAACCTAAAATGCTCCGAGGCATTCAGGCCCAACATTTCATTCAAGAGAATACTAATATCATATGAGTGAAAAAAATATTGTTACAATTCATGAATTAACCACAGAGATTTATATCATTCTGCAATTTATTTCCTTTTCTATTGTTCTTCTTCTATGTCATGATGACAGTGATGTGCTTTTAAATATCCAGTAATCAGATAGCAGGTAACAATTTAGCCAACAAATACCAACTGTGCTGCATAATTATAGTACAGCACATTTTTCTTTGATATAAAACAAAACCTAAACTGGAAGCTTTGAAGAATTTGCACATTTTATATTCTGAGTAAAATCTTATTTAAACCCGTTTTAAGTATTTTTGTTCCCAACATCCTTTACAAAACAATAAGTAGAAAATAAACTGTTCTATATGATAGTTGTGTTTGTTGAAATGCTTTACAATCTATATCATATATCACAGTTTAACATTTTAAGTCCTGAGCTTCTTTTTATAGGAGAAATATTGTGCATTTAATTTCTTCCTTTTTACATTTAAATAATTTAGCTGTGGTTTATACAATGGTCAACGGTTATATGCACGACCTCGGTGCCCAGCAGTTTTTTGCAAAAAAGCATTGTATGCATTTATCCATCGGTGGTCATTTGGACTGTTAACACAGGTAGCAGTGTTCAATATTGACAACAGATAATCAGAAATGATGTAATTCCAGAGTTACAATATATTAGGAGACTAAAACTCTCAAACAGCTCAAGTTATGCTTGTAGAGCGGCTCCACTGACACTTAGTAACAGATGCGTCCAATAGGCGTTCATGGACGCCAGGGTAATGGTACAGATTAAGTTACAGTTAGTAACAGAACAGAACGATTTTCCATATTGAATATTAAGAACTTATGATCGGGCACTATAAAACTGTTACTTTTGACACTATTTCACACTGAAGAAGTCAGTGATTCATTTTTGGCGACCCTCTGACAGCTTCATGCAGATGCGCCAGACGTGCGTGCGTGAATGCCAGAGCAGCCTAGTCCCAGGCACCTGACAGCGACAGTGAGTGGGAGAACTCCAGCGGAGGTGTACAGTCAAGTAACTAGCGGGAAATAGCGATATTCAGTAAGGCCTGCAAAACAACTTGTTTTGGCGCTGTCCCTTTAAATGTGTTGGAAGTGCTGCATACCACGCCCCCCTCTTGGTTGCTGACCCTTCCACTCCACCACATACAGCCATTTTTGTAGTTTGATAGAGATCCTGCAATCTAATCCAGAAACTTTTTATTTGCCAATTTAAAAAAAATGTGGGAGGAGTTTTCCATCCAGCTGTACATGTTAGAGCCAGAGTCTGACACTGAGCGAGAGGACAATGAAAAGGATCATCCTGACGAACTAAGCCTGCTGGATACTGGCAGAGGTCAATGAAGCACTTCTTTGAAGTACTTGGCACAAAAAAAATACCCACTAGTTTCACCACAGTTTCGGGCACATTACCGTTAAAAATAAAACTTAATTACACACTTCAAAGCGGTTCTGATGCTGGGAGCGGATGTAAAGAGTTGTGCGGGTTAAAAGCAGCTGAACACCGACACACACATACAGCCATGTGCGCGTCTTGCACATCATGCAGCCCAACAATCCATATATCAAATGAAAGCTCTAATTCTCTTCTTTCTGATGATATAAACTGTTTTGACATGCAACAACCACAGCACTGACAATAAAGTCTTTTTTCAGTAAAGCAAAGATTTGCTGGCCGCATGCAGATACCCGGCCGGTCCGGTAAACACGTAATTTACAGCCGTGCAAGCGTATCCCTGCATCATACACCCTAACAATCTATATATCATATGAAAGCTCAGATTCTTTTCTTTCCAATTATATAAACAGTGGCGGCTGGCCAATAGAGGGTGCTAGAGCGCCACCCTCCCTACTAAAAACAAAGTGGCAACAAGGAAGAAGTAGATTTTTTGTAATAAAAATTACATGTATTTAGAGTTAAAACACTCATATTTGTAGTCATACACTGAGAAGCTTGTATAAATTGTTTCTGAAAGACAGAAATTGCTTTGTAAAACATGATTTCCTCCTACTACTTCACTTCTCATAGGTCTAGTTCAGCCCTGGGGCATGGGAGAAAGCGCCCTCAGGAGGCGGGCTCTTAGATCAAATTAGCCAATAACAGATCTGCATTGCCAAACGGAAGAACCTAATTTAGCCAATAAACACAGAGAAAATAACTTCACGAAGGGCGATTTTTGAAGCGCCCCAAAGCACATTAAGTACCGCAAAATTATCTGCTATTAGACAGCCGGTAAACGAGAAAGGAAAGTAGTCTGTGAAAGGCTTCTGTCTGAGCTAGCTGGATTTAGCTATGCTAACTCGTTTTTTTGTTTTCCGTGACTACTTTTAAAACAAGCGGCACTGATCCTGGACTGTTACAGGAGTAAGGAGGGATATGAAACATCTATCTGAAAAAATAAGGAAGTAAGTAAGAGAACACCAGGACACAATGAAAAGAACAATGTTTTCTTAGCATGTAAAGAAAAAAAGTTGTCAGGAAGTTTAAAATTATGACTCGTAGATGGTTTTATGATCCATTTATCAACAATATTTGTCTTACAATCTTGAAACATGGTTTTGCCAAATACAAAAATTAAAAATGTTAATTGTTTTCACTTAAAGTAAATCATATTAATTCCAAAACAAGCCTTTAATGTCTCTAGAAATGTTATTGACATAAAACTATTATGGTTGTAACTTTATTATAATGAAAACCAGTTTTCCAGGTGTTTGACACCGTCCTGCTGCACATGGAGGAGTGTTTTGTCTTCATTCAGCATCTCGTCAGTGTGACCTGCTGCATGGAGAACTGTTTCTACAGCACAGTGGGACGTTTCCTGAGACACACTGGACACAACTGTGGAGGTTCATCCAGTGCTGGACAATTAAAATGATCAAACAAATTTAATGTTTATATTGTATTAAATATTACTTAAAATACAACATTTAATGTTAGCACAAAAAATGTGTCTGTTTGGCTGACTAGATTAACCTGTTCTGGTTATTTTTTTAATTTTACAATCGAATAAAGTCTTTGTTAAATATTTAACTGAAGTTGAAAATGTATTTTTATACAGGGTTTACATTAACTCATCTTTACAAATGTTTTATTGACCGTCACTTAATTGAATTTATGCAGCCCCACCCAAAAAATATTTCACCAGCCACCACTGGGTTCAGGATTGATTTTAAGATTATTTTAGTTGTTAATAAATGCTCTTGGGCCTTTTTACTTATCTGACGTGCTTATAAAATATGAGCCCTTGTGGACCCTGAGGTCCCCTGGCCTTTTAATTACTCAAAAAGTGAGGTGTAAACCCTAGGGCGAGGCCTTATTCCATATGGTGCTGGTGTTTAATAAATGAGCTGTTCTCCAAGAGTCACTAATCTTGTACAAATTTAGTCAAGTTCTCTTCTCCTAGTTCTGCTGTAAACTGTTTAAGGGCTTCTACATTTCTTCTCTGAGCCTGGTCACATGGTTGAGTAGGTTTTTTCTTCAAAGTAAAATGAAAACACATACAAAATGTTTTAATTTTTAATTTTAAATCCCTTCCAACCTTTTATAGGTCTCCATAATTCCTTGTTTGTTGGTATACAATGGAAAGTAAACCAATGGTCATGGAAATTATCTCTTTTCATCCCAGATGAATGTAACACACATTCTTCAAAGCTGTCAAGCAACACATGCCAGAATTCTCACAAAGTAGCACTTTATTAATACATTACAAATCAAACTCAGTTTTTAGCTGTAACTGTAACTGACTGCAACTGCATCAATTACCTTAAAAAGTGTCATTCTGCGCATCAGCTACCCTGACAATTCACTTTATTGCTACTTCCACTATTGTATGAGAAACTGTGCTCATTATAATTGCTACAGCAGCACCACTAAGAATTAGGTGGATGAGCTCTAAAGCTCTCGAGCCAAAAACCTGTAAATGTTTTGCTATGGCTCTTTTTGGGCGTGATGATCAGCTTATCCAGTCTTTATGTTCTATTTCTGTGCTGCAGTAGGTGGCAGAACTTGTTCATAGCAATAAATAAAACGCTTAACTCTGGTGTTTACGCCACTATAAATCCCTGATCTTACTCACTCCGAGTTAAGCTCTTCTCTTCCACATAGCTTTATTGAGTTTGTGCCATTCATATTTTCCAAAATGACATTACTCACCCATCAATTCTACGTATATTTGAACATAATAAACTTACACACATACACTTTCTCTTTTGTTCAGAAAAGGAAAACAAGTGACAAAGAGGGCAAAAAATTTGTGCTGT
Source organism: Pachypanchax playfairii (assembly GCA_006937955.1). NCBI lineage: Eukaryota > Metazoa > Chordata > Actinopteri > Cyprinodontiformes > Aplocheilidae > Pachypanchax > Pachypanchax playfairii. The sequence continues at coordinate 237,927 of SSNP01000078.1, read as the reverse complement.
TACAAAAATGAGAGGGAAATATCATTTTAAATCACAATGAAGATTATTTTTTGATCTTTGATAATAAAGACACTAAATACTGCAAGAACATATAGTGATCTACTTGTCATTCAGTTTGGTGGCTACATATTAATTTTCTATACATCTATCAGTAACGTTTTGAACATAACGATCAGTTATGTTAAAAATTATGTCAAAGTTGTGTTGTTACTGGTTCAGTATTAAAACAGTTAAATGTGTATATTACATTTATCAACATGTTTCAATAATACATACTTACGCAAACAGACACACTGAAGAATCGTTGCCCAACCCAATCAGGATGTGGACAGAGAATTTTGGGATGTCATGGACCTCTAAATTCTTCGTGGTATAGTTAGAAATACAGCCTGCAGGGATCATGGAATGGGGTCTTTGTGGCTTTAATTTGCTTCCCACAAATCCAACCGAATCCCATGGACATGACTCACTTTGTGCATGGACATCAGACTTTCTATTATGCTCTTTGAGATGTTTCTAAGCAGTGTGGATGGAGCCCACTGCTGCCCTGCTGGAGAAGACTATTACTATAGGAGAATACAGTTGCCATATTAATGGGTCTTCAGAAATATTTTGGTTAGTGGCAAGTTTAAAAGCACAGCATGTAAATGCCTGTTGTGATCCTGGGGGTTTAGTTCCATTAAGTATGTCTTCTCCTACTCATTTATTTTATCTGTGGATTTGCTTTCCTCTGGCCTTAGTTGTAGGTTTGTTTTGGGCCATTTGCTCCTCCTTCTGCTCCTTTGTGTCCTCCTTTGTTTCTCCTGTTCAGCCCTTCCTTTTTTGCTTTTATTTTGATATCCTTTGTGCTCTGTTTCACTTGTGTCTCTCACCAGCTTGTTCTCTCTCTGTCTCCTCAGGTGTGTCCTGTTATGTCTCGTTAGCCCTTTGTGTTCAGTTTGTATAAAGGCTGCACTTTTAGTTTCCTCCTTTGTCTGGTGCTCGTCAAAGATTCCCTGCTTGTCTCACTTCTGGATTTTTACCTCCTCTTCGCTCCTGTCTCCCACGGTAAGTTTGTTTTCTTATTGTTTGCTGCCCCGTCAGCCTGTTTATTTTATTATTATTAATAAAGTGTTTAATTTAGTTCCTGGCTCCTGTCTCCTGCATTTGGGTCCAACACTTATAACACAGAATGTGACAATGCCAGGTTTTGGGGTTTTCCCACATGATTATGGTGTTTTGACAAGAAGAGTGTTATTCACCTTACATGTCATTAATTATAATAATAATGGTGTAAATTCTGATTTAGGGTGTTAAAAAATCTGACATGAATGCGGAAACTACTTTTTTTTGTCACTTGCAAAAAGTGGTTTCAAAGCCTTAATATACTTACAGTCTTCTCAAGTTTAGGAGACCACGGAAGGCTCCAGGTTCCACTGTACTTATTAAATTATTCTTCAGGTCCCTGGAAAAGACAGACAGACGGGAAGTTTTAGAGATAACTGTTGTTCATCCATTCATTTTCAGAACCGGCTTCTTCCTGTTCAGGGTCGCAGGGAGCTTTCAAACAGTCTCAAGAAATCTATTAGTTGTAATACCTTTTTGTTAAATGTTTGCAGGCATTGGTGAATTAACTTTCACCAGCTAGCTAAACCACAAAAATCATTTGCAGCCAGATCACATCTGCTAAAAAGGTAAAAACCCATTTGGCATTTTGGTACTTTCTTTTCTCACACAGCCTATCAAAAATCTTCAACAAATTCTGATGTCATGTTTTGTGTGTGCATGTGTGTTCACACATGCTCATGGGAATGTGGTATCCACAGAGCTCAAGAATTTCTAAGGCCTTAAACAACTCTATTGCAAGGCCCCAGGGATGGATGAAACGTTGCTATAGATTGATCATGTTGAGGAGAACTTCAAAGTATTAAGCATTACTTCAACTGCCAGACAGTTTCCTTAGCGCCAACAGCATCCCATCCCTACTGTAAACAGTTTTGGTGAAATACAGCTTTTGCAAGCATTTGCCTAAACTGCTTGCAGCCAAACGAAATTCCTGCTCCATAGCCTCAACCCATGCCTCCCACATTCAAGTGCTTGCCTCTACAATTTCCAGAGTTACAATTTGTCTGACCTTCTGATACCTTTCAGCTGCTTGTAGTGTCCCTTAGCTCTTTAGTAGAGCTGTAACGATACACCGATGTATCGCGATACAGGGAGCAGTATTGTGTCGTGTGAGGTCCAATATCGATACAGTAAATGTGTTGTACTGACCACCACAAGGCGGGACAACATGCACTCTAACGTTGTATAAAGTTTTTTTACTGAAAAAAGAAACTGAACTGATGTGAAAGCGGATCAGTGACTTTCTGTGATGAGGAACTATTAATAATACATGAAGCTTTATTGAATAATTCTTATTACATATTTAGTAAGAAGTAGGAATTTTATTTTGTGACATATTAGTTTTGCTAATAAAATTCTACAAACTGATGTAAAAGTGAATGAGTGAGTTTGTTTCACCCATTGTCATAGTATCAAAGTAAAATAATTATTATCCAGAGAGTTTTGTTTTGTTGAAAATGCAAAACAAAGAAAAGTTTGAATGTATCGTATCATGAGCAATGTAAATGGTAAATGTCCTGTATTTGTATAGTGCTTTTCTAATCATTCAGACCACTCAAAGCGCTTTCACACTACAAGGTTTTGCATTTACCCATTCACACAACCCGATATGTAAACCGGAGGGAGAGGGTAGGGGCTAACACTCACACAACCCGAAACGCAGATCGGGGGGCAACATGGGGTTCAGTGTCTTGCCCAAGGACACTTCGACATGGAAGCCGGGATCGATCCACCAATCTTCAAGTTGGAGGACGACCGCTCTAACCACTGAGCCACAACCGCCCCTCAAGTGTATTGAGATACGTATCGTATCATGGGATAATATATCATTACAGCCCTACTCTTTAGAACTCCTTCTTCAGCCAGACGGCTCCAAGCACATCTTCACTATGTGCTTGGATGCAGCACATCTGTATAGCACATCCACCTAACAGCTAATCCAACTCAGTACCTGGTGAGGAGCAGGTGACAGCTCAGCTCCTCAGTTTACCCCCCACTCCCTTCAGCTTTATCATCACAGCATATTCTGAAAAGAAGAGGTAAGTTACATTCCAAGCTAACTCTTTTTCTAGTCTACTCAGGTCAGTCAGCAGCTATGTCCTCATAGATCAAGTAAAACATGTTAAAAAGACACTATGTCTCAAGCACATTTTTTATTCTATACCATCTTGTAGCACAAAATGCTGAATGCTCATATTTTTACCCCTTATCTACTGACTGCCATGCCATGTGGTCACTGTTCAGTAAATTTACACACAACAAATGCACATCTTAGCAGGATATGCTAGGTTTCATAAAGTCAATAAAACAACTAAATTGTTAATTTACGTGACAATCTGTAATGTTGATAATAATAATGATCTGTAATGTTCTTAGTATGATCTTAAATTTTAAAAAGTGATTTATCTTGGAGATTTTTTGGCATCCTTTCTCCATCATACGGTATGATATATACATTGTATACAATATAAAACTGAGGAAAACACCTCTGAAACTTTATAGTCACTGACTGAAGTTTCTCACTTTTTTATCAACTGTATTTCTAAAAACCTAAGTATAGTCTAATAGGCATAATATAAGTCAGGATGACTTGTAATTAGCAGATTTATTAAGAGTGCTAACTGAGGCCAAAACCAACTGTGCTCCTTTAGTGGGTGAAAATTAAGGTTTCATGCTTCCATTAAATTCACTAGGTCCTTGCGAAGGGAGATATGCATCTCATTCTGCGTTGCCAACTTAACAGCATTTCTCTGTGTTGGTGAAGTTTGCCCTCATTATATTAAAGTTTTTTAACATTCATTTAAATTAAAATCCTTGCATGTAATTTGCCATTACTACCAGGGTGCAAAGCTTCTTATTTCGAACTGTTTACAACAAACATTAGGTGTAAAATCTTGTCATCTCCAAAGAATTAGGCCTTTTTGTATCATAGCAAAAGAACCAGAGGAAAAATACCAGTCTACAAATGATGCTGTTTTCATACTAAAAGAGAAGACATGTCAGGAAAACTTTATTCTACTGTCTCTTCTTAGGGTGAAAGTCAGACATTAAATTGAGTAACATCCCTTTCTTATATTAATTCACAGAATTAAAGGCCAGTTTTAGTACTCAGAAACTTAATCAGGAACCCATTTTACAGATTAACAATTTTCTAACACGTAAATCCCCCAAACTGGTTTTTAAAAATGTATACAATAATATCTAAGTAGACATATCTATCTCCCTCCTAATATCTAAAGGGGAGAAGGGTCTGTCTATCACACTGGATGTACATTTCTGGACAGAGATATGCAAACATATTTTTAAAATGACTCTAAACTCTAAAATACAACTCATACAGTACAAAATCCTCCATAGAATACATTCTACAGGACAAAGGATGTTCCAGATTGGACTGAGACAAACCAATATATGTGAAAACTGCACAGATGATTCACCAGACAGCTATCTGCATGCAGTTTGGCAATGCCCACCAGTTTATAAATTCTGGAAAAGGATCTGTGAAGACCATCCCTGATTCACCTTCACTCTGCCTTGTTGGTAATGACACAAACCTTGACATGGAAAGGACTAAACGCCACTTGTAGGTCTAAACATTGCAAAGACAAATTCTTCAGAACTGGAAAGAGAAAAACAACTTGAGCATAAATCAATTTAAAGGTTTACTGTTGGATCATGTCTCCATGGAGATTTTCAAGCAGTATAGACACCAATTATAAACTAAATTACATAGAGGGGTAAAGGTAGTGCTGCCACCATCCTGGGACTTGGGCATGCTGAGGTTTAGGAGCTAGAATGTGTGTATCTTCCTTGGGGGATGGGCACTCTTGGCAGTGCAGTGAGGAAATCATGGTACCATGGGTCTGATGTTCAGGACATTTTCTGGGTGTGGGGGTATCTATATACTGGTTGGGGTGGGGCACTGGGGGCCACGGGTTGGGGGACCTGGGATCTAGTGTGCATATAGTATCCTTATGATCATGATTAACAGCAACAAATGTATTTGGACTATTTTGTTTTGTGTTAGTTTTTGTTGTTGCTGTTGTCTCTATGTTGTCTTCTCCCCTTCCACCTCCATGTTTTTTTTTATGTGTTTCTCTCTGTGTCTGTCCACTCAGTCTCCAAAACCAGATACAATCAATTATGCCTTGAAAGAAATACACTATGCAACAGGATGGATAAATTAAACCTCAGCTGTTGTAGAGTAAATCTGTCCTGACATAATAAGGCACCCAGATCCACAATTCTGTCTGTCTGTCAGGCTAAAAAAAAAAGACCAGGTCGGTATCCAAAAATCCAGAAATCCAAAAAGCATTCTGTCTGAGCAAAGGGGCAGGCAAGTATACAATCAAAGGCAGGTAACAGGGTTGTTACACTCTATAAGAAAAACATGAGACTAGACAGAAGCTCTGGAACAACTGTAGTGAAGGTTGACAATCTGATGTCTGGAGATTCTCTGGCCGCAGCTTACAAAGGGGTGGAGACAGGTGAGTAATCAGACAGGTAGAGCTGTGCGTAAGTGATCATGATCGCCTGACTTGAAAGGAAGAAAACAGACACATAACGTGGAATGACTGTGCTGAAACATGATAACTGTGTGATAAATGACTTTGTCCTCATCACAGTATCCTATTTTGGAGATTCGGCTTTCGTCAGTGTGAGATATTTTGATCCAAATAAAACAAATGGTCAAGGAGAATGTGAAACAAACACATTTTTAAGACATGCCTTTGATGGAAACTATCTTGCTATTTTTCCCAGCGTAACACAATAAAGAAAGAAACAATGTTTAATAACAACCCTGAAAATATTTTATTAAAAACTATGACATGTTTCACAGTCTTGATCTGCTTGATTTAATTGTAGGAAACAATCTGTGATCAGCAACCAGAAGGAGAGAAAGAAGACAAATGTGTCTCTTCTGTTTTTCCAAACTTGGAGCGGGAGCCTGACACACCCACAGCGCTCACATGTTTCTCTTCAACTGTGACCCTGAAATGATCTCCTGTACAGTAACAATCAAACTATTCATACATCAAGACTGTGTTTTGTTCCATTTAAGGCTTTATCTAACTTTACATTCTCACTTTGGTAAACAGCCAGGGTTTGATGATGGGTTATGTCTTAGAAATACACAGAACATCAACACTGTCTGTAAATTTAAGTGGATATGATGATGGATTTAACTCAAATATTTTCTAAAAGCTGAAGTTAAATTCAAATAAATGTGACCAAATTACACTCTAGGTATGAAATAATGGTTATAATAATTACAGTAAATTGAAATAAAGTTTTGTTGAGATAAATGATTCAAACTTTCCAATGTCCTACACAAAGAAATACAAAATGTATTAGTAAAAGTTAAAGGTACAGTGTGTAAGAATTAAGCCCAACGCACACCTAGACGCCTTGACGCACGGCAAAAGATGCAACATCATTATTTTCTATGAGAGCGCCCTCACCAAAAAACGTCTTGATGCGCGGCAACGCTTCACCCTGCGCATCGATTAGAATCTGTTGAATTCAGACGCGGCACTGCGACTAGAGAAGTCCCTATCGAGCACATGTAGTTTCTTCTTCTACACTTCTTAAAGCGGGCGTCTCCTACATCTCCTACTTTAACCACTTAGCGGCGCTATTTGACTGTAAAAAAAACTCAATCATGGACAAGGAGCATCTAATTACTGAAGTAAAGAAGTACCCAGAGCTCTATGACCCCCGATCTCCTTATTATAAGGACAACGTCCGTAAAGAAATAGCCTGGAGGGCAATTTCAACTGAAATTGAATGTTCTGGTAAGCTAGCAGACAATTTTCGTTCATATTCATTAGATCATCTTGGTTATATCTAATAATTCAAACCTAATAATTCAAACCTAATGCCACCAAAATAATTAGCACTAAAATTGAAAATGACGCCCAGCTTAGCGGTGATCTGGTGTAATTTGACGGACACCATTACCATGCGTCAGAAAACGCGGCGCCGGGCGTTGCGTTTAGGTGTGCGATGGGCTTCAGACCTGGTCGTCAAATCCGAGTCCGGCAGTTCAAGTAGAAAAAAAAACGTCTGTTCTCAGCCTGAGATCGAGATCTGTTACAATGTGACTTTATTTTCAACATCGGTGGGACATTAAACTGCCGTGTGAGTATTTCACTGTAAAATTCTTACATACTGTACCTTTAACTTAGAAAATGATTTAATTCAGATTTCTTTAAGTTGATTTTTCTGTGTAATTCTACTTTTTTGTAATGTATTGTGACAGTGACGTAAAAAAAGAATTTCCCAAATAAGATAATATATTTTTTCTTTTTTGTATATTATTATTATTCATCAAGCTAATCTGCTATAAAACATTCTATCCCTGATGTTTTTTTTCCTTTGTGCTGACCTTTGACTGCTTACCAGCTGACAATAACTGAGGGGTCAGTTTGGTTTATAATCACATCATAACCAATCAATCTGGAAGTGCACTCTTTTGTCGAAGTATCCCTCTGCCATGCATTCTAATGCACAACAAGCCAGAGGAAGTGTCCTTCACTGATCTGCCACTCCCTCATCAATCCCACCAGGGAGACACATTCATGAGGAAGACTAAACAAATGTCACTTTGTCAAGAGAATCAACAAAAGTTGCAAAACTTTGCAAAGGACAACTCCTCACATCACGGACAAGAACTACTTCCTAGAATGAACAATTTCAGATGACACCGTTCCCTGGGGTGCCAGTGACTGCTGGAGATAGGCCGCCCCCTCTCGTATGACCCTGATCAGAAACAAGCAGGTATAGAAAATACACTTGCATTAAAATCTCTTTGGCCAAACATTTTTTTATTTTGTCATGTAGTCTGTGGGAAAAATGTTGCTTTCAGGTAAATAGAAAAAAAAAAAAGCTTAGGAAGACTGTTATAATTAAAGTAAAAATAAATCTATAACCTATGAAGAATCAGACTTTCTGTACCACTTCTGTTAAGACACTAAGATTTGAAAGCCCATAATAAACATAATGTGTTGCAAACTGGAAAAACATGTTGCAACATGTTGGAGTGTTGCATGCTTGAAAATGTAAGAATTTTATATCAAACCTGTTTTACCAGATTAAAATTACACTAACCACATTATTTCTAAAATATTAAAATTAACATTTGTTTTACAAAAATACATTACATGCAGTTAAAAATCTAAATGAAATCAATATTTTGTTTGAGCAGCTGTAACTTGAAAACAGCATCAATTATTCAAGATGCACATGTGCCCAGTTTGTCAAGGAACTCAGTCACTACTTAGAGTATCTTCTGTCTCTTCATGTTCTCCTCAAAATGATCAATGATACTGATATCAGTTCTGCATGAAGGATAAATCTCCATGATTGTTTCACTCTACAGTTTTTCAGTTAACTAACAACATCCTGCTAAAGTAGAACTACAGACATATTTACATGTTTGTCTCATCAGAACAGCTGGACCTCAGAAAATCCCTGAGTTTGTGCAACCAACACTGTTCTGAAGGAAACTGATGTTCACAGCACATATTGCTGTGATTTATATTTTTCAAATGGATACAAATAAATGATTACAATGTATATACTTATGAAATCTGTATTATTATGCAGCATTTTGCCATACCTGCTAACAAATTGTGTACAGTACTGTATAACAATAACAAATAATAGCTCTTTACAATGTATTCAGATCATTATGAAAACTAAATACTCTGTTTAAGTGGCATTGATGTTGCGCAGACTGAACAGGGAGGCCTTTTGCGGTGGGAACCCTTGATAAAGCAAGACTCTGTGTCCTGAATAGAGAACAGTGATGATCTTTGTTTTTGCTTTGCTCCCATGGGACCCATTTTGGCTGATGGTAATGGGCCTGTAGCCATATGGTTGGAGGGGGGGAGAGAAAGATTCAGGCCATCATCTAACATACAGGGCCAACATAAGAATGCATCTTATCAAAATTCATTCCTCTGGAAAATGTTAATTCTACAGGGAACATATGAAGATGATGGAAATGATGATAAGCCTAATAAAGGAACAAGTACAGTAGTGAGACTACAATGCAAAAATCCTCAATAAACAAAATAGACACAAACAAAATAGTCTAAACTAAAACATTTCAACCACCAAGGCCCATCCAATTTTCCCATTGCACAACAATGGGGCATTTTGCAAGCTTTTTAGCTACAGACACATATTTACACCTAATTTAAGTGAACTGAACTGTTTTATTTATTTCTATCATGCTCCATATCTTCAAAATGTCTTTTTTTTTTTAAAGAAAAATAATAAAGGTGTTTGTCAAAATAAATTTAAACTACAGCTGTAGTAGGAGTTGTGGAAACACATATATATGCCTTATTAGGGTTGTCAATCACAGGGCAATTCTGTATAACCCTTAGATCTAGTCAGCTAGCCAGCCATTCAACATGGCCAAATGAGTGAACATCTGGCCGCCACTTTTAACTCACTGTGGCTACCTGGCTTGGCATCAATTGCTGGCAGAAGACACATCAATGCAAAAGTCTGCACAAGGCAGTGTGGATGGCCAGGGATGGGGTAAAAGAAGAAACAGGCCACACAAATGGCTGTTAAGAAAAGGCAGACACAACAAACCTTTGGCTGAATGCCATCAAAAGCTGAAAGAATGAAAGTAAAAAAAAAAACAAGTACTTAAAAGACCAAAAGGGGCAGGTGATATCAGCCTGTAGCTCTACCATCAACACACACAAAAAAGAGAAGAAATGTGGAAATACTCTTTTAATCAACATAATTCCATCATGAATTTACTGGTCAAATATTCATAGAGACAGGGGCCAATCGGACTGTAAAAAATGTTTACAGCTGTCACTTGTGTGTGAGAGAGACTGATCTGTGTATGCTTCCATATGTGTGCATGCAGACGGACCAAAGGGGTGCAAGGTATCCAGCTGTCGGCTCTGTGTGATGTTACTCTCTCTGCTGATTTCCTCATCAGCAGCCAATGTCAGTGTCACCATCAGGTAGAAAATCAGTGATCACTGTGCTGGATGGAGGTGAAAGCAATCAATAGTTGACTTCAGGGGGCAGAGCCAGGGCAGCCATTATAGAGCTTATAATCAGGCTTCATGAATACAACCCTCTAGGACATTGCATATGGTACCAAATTCATCAATATGGACATGACTCGTCAGTCATACTGTCAAAACTCTCTGATCTTGTGTCACATTATTTTTTATATCGTCCCATACATTACCCCTTTTTGAGATATGTTCATGCTGCTGTTGAAGTAAAGTAAAAGCTTGAAAAATCATCCTAAAGGGTAAAAACGAGAATCTCTGCCTCCTCACAATGTCCATGTTTGTTTTTTTCACAGATAAAGTGCAATACAGCTGTGATTATGACAGCTAACAGGACTCTGGGGAGGATAAAACAGTTAAAGAGTGCTTGATTTAAGTACTCACAGTTTTTCCAGGGCAGCCAAGCCATAGAAGGAGCCGTTTCTCAGCAGAGAGATCTTGTTGTTACTCAGGTTTCTGTTTAATGTCAAAGGATAAAAGGAGAGAAGTTAAGGTGAACAAACAGAACAAGTGAGCAGTGATGCATTCTAAAAATGACCAAAAAACTATTTGTACTATTGGAAATTACTTAGCGTATAAACAATTTCCAAGCCATTTGACTAACTGTCAATATGTTGGCAAGCGATAAAGATTTAGGTTTGATGAGACTGCAGCATTAAATTACTCATCCAGGACACGCTTCTGTCCTATTTATTGCTGTTTGTGTTTAAGATGGTTAATGATCCGAATTACAACCATCCGCCACTTCTGATGTCAAAATATCTGTTTAATAGTAGGGTTTGAAAAACTGCCACTTCAGCATGATTCAGTCATCCCATGCACACATCACAAGGCCCAAAAAAAATCAATATCAAATCAAATCAATAAAAATCAAAACCACTGGGATTTTTAAATTAATATTCAGTAGAGATACCGTTTCTTCATTTTGATTATTTCAGTGGCAGCCATCACCAGATTTCCATTTTTCCTTCTTTTAAGATTGAATTATGGCTGTACTGAATGCAAAATGATAAACTATATGTTTCCCTGACTGATGCATTCGCCTGACAAAAGAGAAAAATAGTGTTCACTGGCAGGTGCAAATGCACACTCACAATCTTGTCACATTATTCAGCCCACTGGGCCTTGGAATTCAACATTTTTCGCAGACCATAACATGCCATGGTGAAAAGTCAGGTAACCACATACTCAGAACACACTACACTTACTAAGGCCTCCTGTTTACAGTATTTGCTCCTGAATCATGCCCAGTTAAACCTGCTATGTCATTATCCCTGTAAGTATAAATTAGCTGCACTAACACAGCAAAACTAAACCCAAACCTTTTATTCACCTGTGGAATGAGAATGACAAATATTTACAGGAAAGCAAAGAAATCCATAGTGCATACAATCAGGTGTTTTGTTATTGTAGCAAAGCCCCATAGAAACTAATTACACCACATGTGTTACCTGTTGCTAGTACAAGAGACATCTCTAACCCAAGTCTCCTCATCCAGTCAGCCAAGAACTTTTACTTTGAATGTCCAGTTTAAATTGACCACAGTAAGACACAAGCATTTTTGGGCTGCTGATTTGTAGAGACAAAGTTATAGAACGAGTCCAACACCCCACATTGAGAAAATCTTAAACAGTAAGTTGTTATTGTTCTGAATTAGGATAAAGTTACGGTTTGGGTTAGCGAAAGAAATTTGACATTCCTAAACCAAATAGTACTGTTGAGAATTTATTTATTTGTTTTACAGATTTGTAACATTTTAATTGCAGATGGATGACATTTTTTTGTCTGTAAAATTATTTTAAGTAGTAATTTGCAAAGATAAATTTCCTTTTATGATGATGGCCTTGTTAGTAAGCTGACAGTAACATCACTTGTAAAGGTTGATTAGTGATTACATCCACTAATAAGATATACCCAAATGAAATCTATCTGCCACCCCAAAAAAATATAATAGAAATCTGAGTACACTGTGTCCTTTCTATCAATGCTAAATACAGTCAAACATAAATAACGTCAACATTCAAATGTGTTCGTAACTTGGCTTAGCCTGCTTCACGTTCCTTTTTTAAATGGTGCTACATTTGTCTCATCTGGCAATACCAAACAGCAGATACGGCTATTGACTTTTGTTTTGAGCACCTGTAACCCCAGTTGCTGACAATTAGGCAGCTGAATGGCACCTGATTGGCAGCACCTGTGCACATGAACCCAGCTCCAAGCACACCATGTTTGATTGATTAAGATTGGGAAGCCTGCTGGGGCCCCCAACTGGGAGGTCAAAGCCAAGAGATCGTGGCTCCAACAGATCCATGGAACAACATCAGAAATGTCTGTGAAAGGAATGGTAATCTGGGGTAAGAGCTTTAGTAGACCCACAGAACTAGAATAGACTTAGTATATTTGTTGGTAAATCTTGATATTTTTTTCTTAAAAGATGTACAAAGGCAGATTCTCATTTTTTTACAGACCAGTAAGTTATGGTGAAAGATATGCATGGAACTGATGATTTACATAGAGGTTATACTACAGCTCATGTTCACATAATTTAAAATTATGCTCTATGATGATTCTGAATTTTATACCCGCTGAAATATTGATTGGTTCTGTCAGCTCTTAAATCATCCACTGCAGGACCGCTCTCTTCCTCTCTAACATTGTGGATGTGTGAATACCCATGTGAACAATTTGCCTTGAGTTCTCTTTATCATGTGTTGTGTATCTTCTCTCAATAAGGGATCCATACCCTTACCAATCATACCCAGATATACAGTAGCACATTTTTATAAGGTCAGATTCTTCCATCACTCTCAACCACCATCTTCTTTTAACAAGCTAAGCTGTGGGCATAATTGGGTCGCTTTATAGAGAGAGGATAATTGGGATGTGTTGTCTATCTCTGATAATGCAGCACTTATTGCTACAGGTAATGAATACCCCATTTCTAAACCAGGATTAAGCAGTGGGATACCACAATGAATTGTGCTGAGTAGGCAAGTTATTGGCCAGACTGTTAAAGGCATACTATGTAGAAAATAATGGAAATAATAGCTTTTATTTTCAACAACAGGTGACAAAAATGAGCTAAATTACAACCCCGTAACTTCCACTAACCACCAGAAATGAATATTATTCCTCACTCCAAGTCACATTTATTAGCCAACAAAAACCATTCCTGTAGACTGAAACCGAATCTTCTGCTCTTCTTTCACCCTCTCTCACTGTGCCAGAACTCACTGCAGATACAAAAAACATCAGTGAATTATCACCAGAAAAAAACAGCAGCAAACATTTTGCTGTAGTAAACAGACTAACATATCTGTAATAACATTTGTGGCGATCAAAAGAAAAAAGTCTCAGTAAACAAGTTGAGAAATGCTGCGAGGAAAACAAGCAGTTCATTGTAAACAGTGCAAATGAATCGAACTGTCTCAAAAATTAAATCAACAGCAAGTAAGAAACAAGCGGTTAAACCAGTTGTTTTGGAATGAGACTTACTGACTGGTTTATTTACATATTAAAAGCGTTCCTTTTTTATTTTAGCAGAAGCTAACTCAGGCATGACAATACTTGCTATGAAGTGTCTTCTTCATCAGTAGCTGATCACCCTGATTATAATCCCGTGTGTATGTAGCTATGACACCAATCATGTCTTGTCCACTCCCTATTTAGGGGCAGACTTCTGTCGGACACCAGATTGTTAGTCAGCATTCGTTAATTTATTCTAGCACATGTTCTTTTGTCACAGTGTTTTACCCAAAGTGTGTACAAAGCTTTTCCCTTGTGATGATTCGCCTTGTTGTCTGTTCCATCACTGGTTTCGCTCACCTTCACCAACATCAGATTTTGATAAAATGGTAAATGGTGTGTACTTGTATAGCACTTTACTCAGGTTCTACGACTCCCAAAGCGTTTCACACTAAAGTCTGACAGTCACCTAATCACACACACACGTTTGGTGGTGATAAACTACACACATATTGTAGCCACAGCTGTCCTGGGACATACACTGATAGGCGCCACCGGACCCTCCGACCACCACCAAACAGGCAAAGTGGGTTAAGTGTCTTGCCCAAGGACACAACGACCAGGCGATCTTATGTTCTGGGCGGCCTTTGGAATCTGTTTCTGCTGTTTTGAACCACTGCTCTGTTTGTTCCCCTACTGGATTGACATTTTCTGTTTTCCACATTAGATCACAAAGGTATTTGACACGGGTTTCATATTATTGGATGTGGATTTGGATTGTGAATATCTGATCTAATGTTAGAAGAATATTAATGTGTTTGTCCTTGATTTTTTGTTTTAATTCTACCCACCTGCCTGTGTCCTATAGTAGTAGTAATAATAATAATAATTTAATAATAACAATAATAATATTTTCCTTCCCTCTTGGGGAAATATACTTTTCTGCATTTGACCCATCCTCATCTGTGAGGTGAGGATCAGAGGGCAGCCATTTTGTGCAGCCCCCGGGGGGCAGCCTCAGTGTTCATTGACTTGCCCAAGGATACTTCGACATGTAGTCTATCACAAACGAGGAGCCATAACTTCTAGTGTTTCAACTGTATGAGTATTCAGAGCCTATACTCTGCATAGACATTATCCTCATTAAAATCGTATACAGTAACAACCATCTCTGTTCTTGTGCATTTGAGTCTGGCCCAATTCAAAACATTACAATGTGTGTTTTTTTAACTAGAGGAAAAAGTTAATTTTCGTTTCCAGATTAGTTGTTATCAATACTTTTTGTACATACACTGTTCTGTAAGAAAAGCTATTTTTTCCCCACCCTGTATTTGTCACAGCTTTCTTAGTAAAATGTCCCCTTCTCAAACCTTTATGTGTACAAACTTGTACTGTATCAGCAAATTGGATGCAAACTCCAAAGATCAGACAGTAAGAATTACTCCTCCTTTTTATGACTCAAACTATGGAATTACTCAAAATGATGGATAAAAGATACTTTAAAAAAGACTTTCAGATTAGTCCTACCATTCAATTAGTTCTGCTACTGGTATCATGCTTCCCACTTTTGTTTCTTCCAGTTTTGTAACAAGATTTACAGTCTAGCTCTCACATCACTAACAGATAAAATATATAATATATAAAATTATGATGAAAAATGAACTGCATTTCTGAGCACTCAGCAGTTAGACTGCAAAACTAAGCTTATCACAATAATGAACAGGGAATTCCCCCTGATGTTACTCCTTGGTCTAGCTTTTCTGGATGTACCCCTTCACATCAAAAGGAATCGGTTATCTCTTCCTCTTTACATTTACTATCTTCTGTCACATTTGACCAGACACTAAAATATCCTTTTTCTCTGACTGGAGCAAACCCAACTTGTATTCTGTGACAAAATAAACAGTTTAAAAACATCTTTCTGTGTTGAGCTTTGTGCAATTAAATCCAATCCAAAACTCAGACATTACATTTGGGTGAAATTACAGGAGGAACCTAAGATGCACTATAATCTTTACAAGTAAACCTAACTTGATCCCTAAACATTTGAATATACATGTCCAACTTTTCATTGTTTCAATACTTTTTACACAACTTGTTTTAAGTTTAAGTTTATTTATATTTGCTAATAATAGACTAATCATTTTCTACCAAAAACTGTTAGCGAAGCGCCCACTTAAAGCCATAGTGCGTAACTTCTGTAACTTCTGTCGCCCCCTAGCGGAATTTTTGCGTCATTACAACAATAAAGCTGGCGCTTCCATATGACGTAAGCCCAGCTGCCACCGCTTTATCTCTGCCGTTGTTATTCCAACCGGTATCCGTCTTAATCAAGCTTCAAATTCAGTCTGTTTACTTTACCTGGCTCTATATTTGTTTCAATAAATATAATTTCATTGTTGAAAAAATCAAGAGAAACCAGTATAATATAAAAATACTGGTAAAAAAAACAAAAAAACCTTCAGAGTTCAGGTTGGATTGTTTACAGGTTTGATTGTTCACTTTAATCTACATTTAACAGTTTGGTGTTGAAATTTATTAGTCAGCTGTTGGGGCCACAATGATCTATTTGTCTTATTCAGTGAATTTTTTCAGTTTTGACACGATGCAGAATCCTGCAATCAGCTACACTGATCTGACTGACTGAAAAACCGTTACACTGGCAGACAGACACAAACTGACACAGATAGAGACAGAATCAGCTGATCAGCTGGAACTTCGGCGCTCTGGGTTTCATCTGGTGCATTTTATATTTTGACAGTGTGTGCGGACCTGCGGACCACTTATGCACCCCTGAACATCAGCTAGATCTCTTCTCTCCACCGAGGAAAGCGACGCCGATACAAATTCGCGTTTGCCTTCTCCTTCGGTCACTTTCCTTCTTAGCCAATAGTCCCTCTGCCGAACGTCCAGGAATTTTTTTTTTTTTTTCGTGGTAGGATCCACTTCCCGATAAGTGTCTCTCGGCTGTTTATTTGGATTCTCCGCCATGTCGACCTTCACGTTCTGCCGGCTGCTACGAGACACTGCGTTCTATTTCTTATTATTTTTCTTGTTGTGACATAAAAGACGTAATTTCCTGTGCGACAGCGCGGGAATGTCGCAAGTCGACACGCAAAGTAAAAATTATATATATTGAAAAATACCATGAGATGTTTGAGGAGCCGATCGGCTTAATCTGCATTGTGTCATCTCCTCTGATAGTGGCTTGGCTGAAACGGACATTCACGGACATGTAAAAGTTACGCACTCCAGCTTTAAGGTTGAATTGAAATTGGGCCCTGAAGAAATTGCTGCCCTTAAGAAAAATGCTGCCATAGTACGAATTGACAACTTATTTCAAATGTTATTAGACGTTTATACAGTATTCTTGTTTATGGCGAGTGCGTCCTGTTAATTATTTAAACATAGTTTTATGATCCTTCCCTGATATTTTCTATATAAAATCCCTCTGGGTCCTTATCGGCCATTGTTGGATCCTTCTCCTCTGGGTGTGTCCAAATATTTGCCTGTTGCTCTGACAATGCAAAGAAAGTAAAAATAACATCATATTTAGTGCTCCTGTCCTGGGAGAATGTATTTGATAGGTTAAATGTATTTATGGAAAAATATAGAAACAAAAATAAATGATAACTCTGTTTACTGAAGTCAAGACAGCGGAACAGCACATGTGCAGAAGGAATCCATAGCGCATCTCAACAGGTAGCATATTTCAATAGAACACCAGTTAGAGCAATGGCTGTCTGAGACACAGCTGCGGAAAAGTAATTTAGTACTGCTCTAATTGTAGCTTTATTTTAACAGTGACAGATAGCAGATAGATTTTGGTCCACTCCTCTCTAATTCACTAAGGTTTCGAGGCTGTATCTGTGCAACTTTGAGCTTTGAGGTGTGGTGTAATGGTGTGGGGGGCATTTTCCTGGCACACTTTGGGCCCCTTAGTACCAACTGAGCATCGTTGCAACGCCACAGCCTTGTTGCTGACTATGTCCATCCCTTCATGACCACAGTGTACCATCTTCTGATGGCTACTTCCAGCGGGATAATGCACCATGTCATAAAGCTGGAATCATCTCAGACTGATTTCTTGGACATGACAATGAGCTCACTGTACTCAGATAGCCTCCACCGTCACCAGATCTCAATCCAATAGAACACCTTTGGGATGTGGTGGAACAGGAGATTCACATCATGGATGTGCAGCTAACAAATCCTCAGCAACTGTGTGATGATATCATGTCAATATAGACCAAAATCTGTGATGAATGTTTCCAGTACCTTGTTGGATCTATGCTTCAAAGGATTAAGGCATTTCTGAAGGCAAAAGGGGGACCTATCCAGTACTAGCAAGGTCTACCTAATAAAGTGGCCAGTGAGTGTACACTCACCTAAAGGATTATTAGGAAAACCATACTAATACGGTGTTTGACACCCTTTCGCTTCAGAACTGCCTTAATTCTATGTGGAATTGATTCAACAAGGTGCTGAAAGCATTCTTTAAAAATGTTGGCCCATATTGATAGAATAGCATCTTGCAGTTGATGGAGATTTGTGGGATGCACATCTGTGGGGGCCATTGTAGTACAGTGAACTCATGTTCATGTCATGTTCAAGAAACCAATTTGAAATGATTCAAGCTTTATGACATGGTGCATTATCCTGCTGAAAGTAGCCATCAGAGGATGGGTACATGGTGGTCATGAAGGGATGGACATGGTCAGAAACAATGCTCAGGCAGCCCGTGGCATTTAAACGATGCCCAATTGGCACTAAGGGGCCTAAAGTTTTTTAGCATTATGCCAAAAAAAGCATTTGACAGTGTTTGTTCCTGCATCCTGAAGTTAATCAATACCTCCCTTTCCTCAGGTTGTGTTCCCCAGTGTTTTAAACAGGCCATTGTGCAGCTGCTTCTCAAAAAGCCAAATCTTGATCAGACTTCTCTTTCAAATTTTAGGACAGTATCGAAACTCATTTTTCTGTCTAAGGTTCTTGAAAAAGTTGTTTACTCACAGCTCCAGGACTACCTGTACTTTAACAACATTTCAGAAAAATTTAAATCTGGTTTTAAGCCCCGTCATAGCATTGAAAGTGCTCTTTTACGGGTTTTTAATTATCTTCTTTTAATTGCTGATTCTGGCCGTTCAGCCGCTCTGGTTTTATTGGATCTGTCGGGTGCCTTTGACACCGTTGACCACGACATTTTGTTGTCCCGCCTGGAGTCATGTGTTGGTCTTTGAGGTACTGTCCTCCAGTGGTTTAAATCATACCTACACAAGAGGTAATTTTCTGTTAATTTGGGTCCTTTTACCTCCAAATCAGTACCTCTGACATGTGGTGTGCCTCAGGGCTCCATTTTGGGTCCAGCCCTTTTTTCTTTGTACATGCTCCCCTTAGGCTCTGTTTTTAAGAGGCATAAAATGATTAATAGTTTTGGTGATGACCACCAGATCTACGTATTTGCCACTTAGTGATGCCAAGTCAATCAGCTCATAACTAGATTGCCTAAAAAGCATCAAACAATGGATGTCTATGAAATTTCTTAAACTAAACAACCAAAAAACTGAGATTCTACTCTTTGGCAATCCTGATCTTTTAAATGATGTTGTTAGTCCTCTTGGTCCCTGTTCTGGTTTTTTAAAACCCTGTGTTAAAAACCTAGGTGTGTTTTTGGATGGTTCTTTTAATCTTCACAGACAGGTGAGTGCAGTGGTCCAATCAGGTTTTTATAATTTATGGCAGTTAGCTAAGGTTAAGACATACCTTCCTGCTAATGACCTGGAACACTTCATTCATCTGTTCATTTCTTGCCGATTGGACTACTGCAACTCCCTGTATTTTGGCCTGGACCAGTCCTCCCTACACTGGCTTCAGCTGGTCCAGAATGTAGCGGCCAGCTTGCTGACTGGCAATAGTAAGCGGGATCACATAACCCCAGTTCTGGCCTCTCTCCATTGGCTTCCTGTCTTCTACAGGATCCATTTTAAAATGTTACTTTTTGTTTTTAAATCCCTTAATGGCCTGGCCCCATTTTACATTTCTGAGCTGCTGACCACTTATGCCCCTGCCAGAAGCTTGAGATCCAGCTCTCAAGCTCTTTCAACAGTTCCAAAACCCCGCTTAAAGACTCGCGGTGACAGAGCTTTCTCTGTGGTTGGTCCCAAATTGAGGAACAATTTACCTCTTAACATTAGGAGCACACAGAGTTTTAAATCCCTTCTTAAGACGCACTTTTTTGATCTGGCTTTTAATGCCGGTTGACTTGAGCATCTTAATAGTTTTTAACAGTTTTTTATTATTAATTTAGACTGTTTTGTACTTGTTTTATTCTATGTTTTTATTGTTGATAGTTCTTACCTTGGTTTGTTGTGCCTTGTACAGCACTTTGGGGGCAGATTATGCTGCTGTAAATGTGCTTTAATAATAAAACTGACCTTGACCTTAAGGAGAAATTGAATAGGTGTTCCTAATAATCCTTTAGGTGAGTGTATATTTAAATTTCGAAAAAGTTCTAGTAAAGAAGCATATTGCTGTGTGTATCCAAACATCAATGCGCTACTGGGATTATGTCAGTTTCCACACATTGTGGAGGAAAATTGCATTGCACTTATTTATTTATTTACACTGATATAGTCCAGCTTGAAGATAATTGGACATAATGAGAAACAGATTTGATAATGTTTCACAAGGAGACATAGATGTAACCCGCCTAAAAGTGGGTTAAAGTAATGATTTATGTTCTTATCTGATCGTTATTTCTTTTAATTTCATGATTGTAAATGCTTGTGTGTTTTATTTTGAAACCGGGACTTTATTTTGTAAAAACCGGAAGTAATGCACAAAGATACCTGCAGTAGCTTAACATCGCAAATGCGCAAACGAGACTCTGGTGTTGTTTTGCTCGTGGGAGCTGGAGAGCGAGACAAAAAGACGTTGGAGAGTCGTCGAGGAGCCACCTTAACTGTTCCGGTCTCCTCTGTAGAAACTCTCACTTGGTCAGGTCTTTTCATATTGGTTGGAAAAAACTTGATGAAGCTTCAGTCCTTGTGTCAACGAGATTAACCAGCGACTTGTAGATGGCGAGCCTCCCAGCAGAACTCTGATCATCACCACATCCTTCAGCTGAGGTTGTGGTAGGATTGTGCCGATTCCAAGAATTGACACCAACAGGAGCCACACTGAATACACTCCTGACTTGACTATTTTACTCTGACTTACCTGACTTGAACTTTGGATCCATAACGAACAATTCTGAACCAAGACCTTTGGAAGGACAATTTATTTTATTCTATTTTATTTTACATTTAAAGGGCCCATAGGCATTGTTAATTGTGTTCTGTTCAAATGATTTTGACAACTAAAAGTTGCTTTTCATAACTTATACTGTGTCCCTGGTTATTACTCTTACTCATAGCTCCTACGAACCTAGTGGCGACGTGTACATACTCAGAAGTGGGTTACATAGAGAAAACACCAAAGTCCTCATCAAGCTTTTAATTTTAGGTGCTAAAGATATGTTTATTTTTAAATCTAACACAAAGATAAAAATCCAGGCTTGTTTCAAGCCACATGCAGTGTGGTGAAAAAGTATTAGCATCATTATGGATTCCTCTCTGTCTAACATTTACACCTGTCAGATCTTCAAACACATTAATTTACTAGATAACCTGAGTGAATCCAAAATGTTTTTTAAATGATTATTTCATTTATTAGTGAAAACAAGCTATCCAAACCAAGTTGGTCCTATGTGAAAAAGTAATTGCTTTTAAACCTAATAACAACTGCAATCAAGCATGTGTGAAAACTGGTAAGGAGTCTTTGTGGAGACATTCACTTTTATTTGACAAACTGTTTTCATTTAGCCATATTAGAGGAATTTGGGGCATGAACAGCCTGTTTAAGTACATCCCACAGCATCTCAATTAAGTTTGATTCCAGACTTTGACCAAACAATGAAATGCTAAATGCTGTGTACGTGTATAGCAAATTTTAAGTCAGACTCTGACTCCTGGGGCATTTCACATTACAATTTTTCATTAACTCATTTATATTTGCTGTGATAAACTACATACATATTGTAGCCACAGCTGCCCTGAGGTACACACCGACAGAGGTGGGGCTGCCAGGCACAGACTCCACCAAGCCCTCTGACCACCACCAAATAGGCAAGTGTCTTGCCCACGGACACAACAGCAAAGTGATCTCTTCAAACCGGTGACCCTCTGGATGTGAGACGACCTGCTTTACCTCCTGAGCTACTGCTGATTGGAGTTTGTTTTTTGTGTGTGTTGTATTTGAGCCATTCAAACATAGACTTGTTGTTGTGCTTCCGATTATGGACCTGCTGTATAACTTAAATGTGGGCTGATGGCCTTGACACACTCCTTCAGGATTTTCTGGTAGAGAGCAGAATTCATAGTGTCATCAATTACAGCAATTTGTCCAGGTCTATAAGGTGCAAAGCAGCATCAGACCATCATGCTACTACCATCATGTGTAAGTGTTGGTATGATGTTGTTTTTATGAAATACAGGGTTATTTTTACACCAGAATGAACAGGACTCACACTTGAAAAAGTTCCATAAATAAAGAAAGAAATACAATTTTAAAACAGCATTTTCTATTTACCCCGGTTATTTACAGTGATTTAGGTCTGATATTATTATTATTTCTTTGCTAACCAGAAACATTTAATTGTGACATAAAGCCAAAACAAGAAACCTATAAGGGCCAAATCTTTTTTTCACAGCACTGTATGTCAAAGTAGGTCAATGAAAGCCTTGGATCCCAATGCAGTTGCTGCGTTTTGTTCCATGTCTCCCTTCTGTTCCCCAAGTTGCCACACTTCTCTCTACTGGCAGACTGACCACTAAGGGACAGGCAGAATCTGTTTGTGCAAACTCAAGCGTGTCCTCTGCTATGATGTGTTTATGTGTGCATGTCTGTCGGCCTGTAGACCCCTGCCTGCATATTTCAGGCTTCTGCATAACATCCAGGAAATTGTAGGAAAAAAAAACATTACATATTGTATAAACAGGCTGTGACAAACTTTTGGAGGAGTCATCCAACTGCCTTTTTACATTATTAATTATCTTTGGGAAAGATAAGCAGCTTTCACTGTGGGAGAATGGAACAAATTCAGTATTGTCTCTGTTGGCTGCAAAAAAAAAACATGTAATTGCTTACTGTCCTAGTCACAGCCGGATAGGTTTACAGTTTACACAAAAAGTAATAGTTGAAAATTCTCTTAGCATTTTCTGTGTGATTTTGAAATTGATCAGATAAAAAAGACAGCCTTTCAAATGTCATTTTAAATATTTGAAAATATTTGAAAGTAATTGAAATTTAAACTGAGCAGTGAGTGATAAAACATCATTTACTTCTCTCAGTTGGCTGTGAGACTTACAGGGCTGCTAGTGACCAATTTGTTCCTTAAAGCTGCTCCAAATGATTTTCCAATTTTTGGGCTCGCGATTGCCGTGTGAGACCAAACGCATAACTGCAGCCTTAACTGTAAACTCGTGCATGAGGCGCACGTGCTGTACGTGCACTCGCAGCTGAGTCAGTCCTGTATTCGACAATTTACAGATTTGCCAGCATGACTTCGACTGAGATAATAAATGTGATGTATGATATTTAAACCAAATCAGCTGTGAGCACATCAGACAGCTTAAAAATGTTTCTACTACAGGAAATATATGGAAACTCCTGGAAGCATCAACTTTTCATGGACTCAGATAAGCGTTTGACTCAAAGAGTCAGAACTCAGGCTGGACTCAGATTTCAAAGTTGTTAAAACTGACTTTATTTTTAACAATGATCAAACTCGGGGCAATATGAGCAGGCAGAGAGACAGGAGAGACAGGTTCGGGAGAGTCCGAGGAGAAGCATCGAGTGTAATCCAGCCAGGAGCTCTGAATAAGCGCCTGCTTCATCTCTGCTCACGCAGCTTAACGAGCAGGTGTTTCAGCATTCCAACCAACCAACAGGTTCCAACCTGTTTGACAACAGGTCATTGTTAAGCTGCAGCAGGAACTAAGGTCTATCTCTGAGTGGGAGGTGGGAGGGGGGGGGGACAGGCTAAAACTGAATGTGTTAAAAACCAAGTGTATGCTATTGGGCTCAATGAATTCTGTACGAGAACACCAGAAGTTACACATTTATTTGGAGGGACAACAAATTGAACAAGTAAAAGAGACCAAACTGCTATATAACATTAGATCAAACAATGTCATGGACTACGTATATTGACAGAATTGCAAATAAAATGAGTAGAAGCATTTCTGCAATTAGGCACAATGCTCATTATATGCTGACAGAAACCAAAAAACTTGTTTTACAATCTATGGTTTTGTGTCATCTAGATTACTGTCCAGTTGTCTGGTCCAGTGCAGCTAAAAAGGACCTGGATAAACTGCAGAGAGCTCAGAACAGAGCTGAAAGATTAGTTCTTGGTTGTCCTTTTAGAGCCAATATCAACTGGATGCATCACAGTCTGTCATAGATGAAGGTAAATGACAGATTAGCCTGTAGCCTGATTCTGTCTTTGCGTAAAATTTGGACTTCACATAAACCTTTTAGTTTGTTTATAAAGTTGCTACCGACATGTAAGAGACATGGTTTTAACACAAGGAAAGCCTTCCATGTAACCTTTACTCTTCCATTGCCAAAAACTAATGCCCTCAAAAGAACAGTCATATAGAGAGCAGTTTCATATTGGAATATTCTGCCTCCAGAAGTTGCATTTATAAATGATCATAGCACATTCAAAAAAAGTCTTAAGACTTTGGTTACGCATAATAATTTAAAATTAAATGACAGCTGTAGCTTCTCCAATTAGTTTTCTATAATTATTCACTGATCTGTTGGGGGGGGGGTAAGTACATTTTTGATTTTAATGATTCTTATCTTTGTTTAATTTTTTGTTTTTGTTCTTATTAATCGATATGTCTGTTTAAATGCTTGTATGTTCTTTTTTCTTACACTGCATATGTAATAATGTACATGTTTTTTTTAAATGATGCGGACCCCAGGAAGAATAGTCTTCACTATGGTGAAGACTAATGATGATCCTTAAAGAGGCCCTTCCATTAAAAACGGTTTTTCTGAGGTTTCTGTTGAATATTTTAGCTCCACAGGTGTTCTTACCTTCATAGTGGGTGTGAAAACAGGTCAATAACTTCTCTTTCAGTTTTAATCTCTCAAACTACGCAGGTGGTGATAACACCCGAGTTCGAACGGCCTGTATCTGTTTCATTACAACTCCTTTGTTCATTAGTATTCGGCAGCTCCCGCAGTTGAAACCACGCCTAGCATGCTGCTGGCTAAAAGCTGTAGCATAAGATGTAACAAACTGGAAAAGAGTACATGTGACATTGCCATGTGCAGTGGGGCAGGAAACAGTATACCCTACTCTCATAGGCTAGTTTGTTAGCCAATCTGAGTCCAGCAATTCCGAATAATGAATATGAACGAGCTGCTGCTCGAGGCCTGACGGAAGGACCCGGAACCACCCGAATTTTAATGCAGACAGATTGAAAGGTCTGTTAATCAGTGTTTCTTGACGTTTTTTAAATATAAAATGTTTCATATTACTGGTTAATACTTAAGAAATAACCACAAAGTCCTGAAATGTGTATGAAATGGCCTCTTTAAAGTAAACAAATAAACAAAGATCTTCTTCCTGAGAAGATGACTCACTCAGTACAGTCGCTCACAGAACCTGACAACTCTTTTCCCCACGTATTTAGAAATAATTTCTTACCTTTCAAGCAAAAATGACCCAGACTGAGCGTCTCTTTTCATTCCGAGATTCTCAGCATTTTCCACTTGTCAAATGCCGAACCAATCTTTGCCTCTGTCGATCAAACTCAAGATTCACTCTTTTGTCATGCTGGAAAAACTCTGCAGCTTTTAGCTAGCGATAGCAAACGCTACGCCTAAGCATGAATGCCCATGACTTCATGATACATTTGATTGCCTCTGGAAAGTATGGTGTGTGTTCGACCCCAACAAGCTCTTTTAATAACTAATAAAATGATTTTAAGTGCATATAGAGGCAACTACAGTGAAAATGCCTGGGCTCTTTCTAGTGACCAGGACATTGTTGGAGCATGTATGAGGAAGAAATTGTACAGTTCTACTGTATACATTCATTTATTGTTCAACCTCCTTTGAGTCCCTTTAAAGGTCCTGTATCCTGCTATTTTACAGCTTTCAACATTTGTGATAGACACATATATGATAAAATGTACCTTTGGTGTAATATAGTCTTCATTCGTCCTAAAGTATAACTTAT
This sequence comes from Pachypanchax playfairii, assembly GCA_006937955.1. Lineage (NCBI taxonomy): Eukaryota > Metazoa > Chordata > Actinopteri > Cyprinodontiformes > Aplocheilidae > Pachypanchax > Pachypanchax playfairii. The sequence goes on along the minus strand of SSNP01000078.1, from coordinate 212,010 downwards.
GTTCTCGAGTTATTCTCCAACCAGGAAGTAAAACGCTTGGTTTACTGAAAATCCCGTTTCTCCCCCAGCTCCCCCCTTGTAAGTGCTGCCCCTCGAGCTGCCTGAATAAAACGGTGAATAAATTCCTGTAACTCTCAACCAAATGCACTTTTTTACCAAGACATTTTTAGAAAGTAAAATACTACAAAACAGTGTCCTGATTGATCAAAGGTTTATACTTGTTAAAGGTGGTACAGTGGGGCAAAAAAGTATTTAGTCAGCCACCAATTGTGTAAGTTCTCCCACTTAAAAAGATCAGAGAGGCCTGTAATTTTCATCATAGGTATACCTCAACTATGAGAGACAAAATGAGGAAAAAAAATCCAGAAAATCACATTGTCTGATTTTTAAAGAATTTATTTGCAAATTATGGTGGAAAATAAGTATTTGGTCACCTACAAACAAGTAAGATTTCTGGCTTTCACAGACCTGTAACTTCTTTAAGAGGCTCCTCGGTCCTCCACTCGTTACCTGTATTAATGGCACCTGTGTGAACTCGTTATCAGTATAAAAGACACCTGTCCACAACCTCAAACAGTCACGCTCCAAACTCCACTATGGCCAAGACCAAAGAGCTGTCAAAGGACACCAGAAACAAAATTGTAGACCTTCACCAGGCTGGGAAGACTGAATCTGCAATAGGTAAGCAGCTTGGTGTGAAGAAATCAACTGTGGGAGCAATTATTAGAAAATGGAAGACATACAAGACCACTGATAATCTCCCTCGATCTGGGGCTCCACGCAAGATCTCACCCCGTGGGGTCAAAATGATCACAAGAACGGTGAGCAAAAATCCCAGAACCACACGGAGGGACCTAGTGAATGACCTGCAGAGAGCTGGGACCAAAGTAACAAAGGCTACTATCAGTAACACACTACGCCGCCAGGGACTCAAATCCTGCAGTGCCAGACGTGTCCCCCTGCTGAAGCCAGGACACGTCCAGGCCTGTCTGCGGTTTGCTAGAGAGCATTTGGATGATCCAGAAGAGGATTGGGAGAACATCATATGGTCAGATGAAACCAAAATAGAACTTTTTGGTAGAAACTCAACTTGTTGTGTTTGGAGGGGAAAGAATGCTGAGTTGGATCCAAAGAACACCATACCTACTGTAAAGCATGGGGGTGGAAACATCATGCTTTGGGGCTGTTTTTCTGCAAGGGGACCAGGACGACTGATCCGTGTAAAGGAAAGAATGAATGGGGCCATGTATCGTAAGATTTTGAGTCAAAACCTCCTTCCATCAGCAAGGGCATTGAAAATGAGACGTGGCTGGGTCTTTCAGCATGACAATGATCCCAAACACACCGCCCGGGCAACGAAGGAGTGGCTTCGTAAGAAGCATTTCAAGGTCCTGGAGTGGCCTAGCCAGTCTCCAGATCTCAACCCCATAGAAAATCTCTGGAGGGAGTTGAAAGTCCGTGTTGCCCAGCGTCAGCCCCAAAACATCACTGCTCTAGAGGAGATCTGCATGGAGGAATGGGCCAAAATACCAGCAACAGTGTGTGAAAACCTTGTGAAGACTTACAGAAAACGTTTGACCTCTGTCATTGCCAACAAAGGCTATATAACAAAGTATTGAGATTAACTTTTGTTATTGACCAAATACTTATTTTCCACCATAATTTGCAAATAAATTCTTTAAAAATCAGACAATGTGACTTTCTGGATTTTTTTTCCTCATTTTGTCTCTCATAGTTGAGGTATACCTATGATGAAAATTACAGGCCTCTCTGATCTTTTTAAGTGGGAGAACTTACACAATTGGTGGCTGACTAAATACTTTTTTGCCCCACTGTATATGGAACTTGAACAGCGTAACACAGCACAAAGCCTTCAGCCATCTGGCTGCCAGGCTCATTAACCCCCCCCCACGCACGCGCTTCGATGATGAGGTCAACCAATGTTCCTCACCAAACCCACTCTGATCTCCGATCCGAGCAGGACAATAAAATATCATGAGTTCAGCTCACTAATCATGCTCTCCAGCCCCGCTGATCACACACTGATTCTGATAAAAGCAGCTTCTACCTGTTTGAATCTCAATCATCGATTCAGTCCGTGGCAAAGAGCTCACAGTTGTCCCGCGACTCTTCTCAAGCAAACCAAAACTTCCTGCAGTCCCTCCTAAGATCCTCTGTCCTCCTCACACATCATCCTGCACACCTCACTTATCCAATAAAATAAAAAAAGGCAATGAAATCCTCTGTGGTGTGTCTTCCAGTCAAAAAAGTGGCCCAAAGCTCCTCCACTTCACCAACATGCAGCTACGTATTAGCTAGATGCTAATAAAAACGTTTCCACACAGAACTTGCTCGTCACATGGGAAACCCCAGGGGAAACCCCCTATGGCAAGTAAATAAGGTATATAATCACCACATGTCCCCAGTGCTTCCAGCTGCTTGACCTGCAGACTCCACAGTACCAGCCTCACTGTGTTGAATTATTTATGGTATTAGGCAACCCAAAATGGTGCCCGCTGCTCTGCCAGCTATTTGCTGGTAGACGTAAACATAATGCCAACATCGTGCCCATCAAAATTAATTTGATAATATTTTACTTCAAATATAATTTTTAAAGGAAATAGTGTATTTTCATTCTACAACCCTCTAAACACCCAGTGGAGGCATTATTTTGTTAAAAATATTGCTTTTTTAAAAAATATTCCATATCCCACCTTTAAAACAAGCGCAAACCACTCAGGGGCTGCAAAACAAGCAGCAGGTGATTTACGAATGGCGCGCAGGCAAAACTGCACCTTTTAAACCTGCAGCAAGATGCGCAAAGTCATTTTAGCGCTTTTCCTCTTGATGAATATGCAATGAGGGCATTTCTGTCAGAAGATGCAAAATATTGGGAGGAGAACATGTAAATAAGTGGGCGTTCCAGGCGCAGCGAGATTTATTAAACCTGAAACTCTTTGCGGCTTCTAATTTTGCACATCTTTTTACCACCTTTGTAAAGTCTTAAAGGTCTTAAATGAAATGTCTTAACTTGGCTCAAAAATGGATGCAGTGATCGTTGCATGGAGACATAGACAGACGTGTGGATTAAATATGAATAAGCGAAACCCCAAAGTAGTTTTTGATACAATCCAGAGAATTGTGTCACCTCCGGCTCCTCCTGTGCCTATTTTCACCATTGATGACTGTAATAAGTTTCTAGCATATTTTGTGACAAAAGTGACGGATTCACATTCAAAATGTGAATCCGTTTAATGCGAGCAGGTCCTGTGTCTCTTCTTTTACTTGCTTCTGGTCTGTGTTTTCTCTCGTGACTTTGGAGGATGTTATGGTGTTACTGAGGAAAATGAAACCCTCGTCTTGTCCTTTTGATGTATTACCTACAACTCTGTTTTACAAAGTCACTGATGTTGTTGCTCCATATGTTGTAAGCATCATCAATGTTTCCCTTTCTACTGGGTTGGTTTCGAGCTTTTTTAAACAAGCAGCCATAAGTCCAATTTTAAAGAAACCCAACTTGGACCCAGCGGAGCCTGGTAATTATCGGCCCATATCAAAATTGCCCTTTCTCTCCAAAGTCCTAGAGAAAGTCATCGCGCAGCAGCTCACTGCATTTTTGGACCAAAATGAAATGTTGGACAAATTCCAGTCTGGCTTTCGTAAGATGCACTCTACTGAGACTGCGCTGTTAAGAGTGTCTAGTGACATTCGGATGGCCGCTGACTCTGGTCAGTATTCAGTTTTGGTCCTATTGGACTTATCTGCAGCCTTTGATACTGTGGATCATAAACTTTTGTTACAGAGATTGAACACTAACTTTGGTATTTCCGGAACAGTCTTAGAGTGGTTTTCTTCTTATTTGACAAATCGTACTTTCTCTGTGTGTGCGAATAACATTATGTCTGCAGCCACCCCATTGTTGTATGGTGTTCCGCAAGGGTCAGTCTTGGGTCCGATTTTGTTTTTATTATACATCAGCCCTCTCAACAGGCTCTGATAATTGCTCCGGAGCAGAAAATCTCTTTTATTGTGAGTCACTTTGGTTCTTTGGGCTCTTCTGTCCAGTCGAGCATCAGAAATCTTGGTGTTTGGTTTGACCAGTCTCTGTCTCTGGACAAACATTCAAGACTTTTGGTCAAAAATTGTTTTTATCATCTAAGAAATATTGCAAAATTGAAGACTGTTTTATCAAACACTGACTTGGAGTTGGTGATTCATGCTTTTATTTCTTCTCGTTTAGATTATTGTAATTCTCTTTTTACATGTTTTAACAAAAATGCTATTGATCGTCTTCAGCGAGTCCAAAATGCTGCTGCAAGACTTTTAACCGGGTCCAGCAGGTGGTCACATATCACGCCAGTGTTGTCTTCTCTGCACTGGCTTCCCATTCAATTTCGAATTGATTTTAAAATTCTCGTTTTGACCTTCAGAGCCTTACATGGGCAGGCTCCAAAATATATTTGTGATCTCCTTCACTCGTACATATCTGGTCGCTCGCTCCGATCTTCAGACCAGAACCTCCTCATGGTTCCAAAAACTTGCTTTAAAACCAGAGGAGATCGATCCTTTCAGGCCGTGGCTCCAAATCTGTGGAATGCCCTACCTTTGCCCCTTCGTGAGACTGACACTGTTGATTCTTTTAAAAGGCAGCTGAAGACACTTTTATTTGGGCGAGCTTTTGGTTGACTGGACTTTTGGTGTGATTATTATTCTTTTTATCTTTTTACTGTTTATGCTGTTTTATTGAATTTAATTGTGAAGCACTTTGTGATTTTTATCTGTGAAAGGTGCTATATAAATAAAGTTTATTATTATTATCATTCAATTTTCTAAACACTTGTATTAAATGGCACTAAGCAAGGCTTTTATGATATTTCTGACTTTCCTAACATCCTTGGAGCAACATGCTGCACGTATGTGCAACTTGTTTTCCCTCAGAAAGAGAGATTCTGTACAGGAGCAGCAGGCGCATTATTTAAACGTTCAAGTGTGCATCTGGCAGGGTGTTTTAACAAACACTGTGGCAAGTGATCCAGGCTCAGTACACTTTATTCTGAGGAACAGTATTATATTTACTAGGTTCAGATATGGTGAATATGGACAGGGATGACTCTTGGGTGCAAGCCTTACGTTATTTGTGCTGTAAATGTCATTCTGCACATTTATGGATCTAATAGCAGCTCATGATCTATTCCTAAGGTGATGGCACAGACCCCCTTTACCCCCTCCACCTGTGCTCAACCCGACTAGTGAGGGGGAATATCGATATAATCTGGCCCAAATCCAAACTAAAAAGATTGTGAAGCGCACTGCATCCTGAAAAGCAGCTGTTAATGTTTGGACCGCACTGGAGGAACACTTTACGTACCAGCCAAGGTTGCCCTGCACTGTTGTTTGCTGTATGTAACAACATAACAGAATAGAGCCTGAAGATGTCTTTGCTGTGGCTCAATAATATATATTTTTTTGCCTTTTCTGTTTGCGCCTTTCTTGCGCCCACAAGAGAATAGCGCCGTCAAACTCCTCATTTAAATATTGCTTTTTGCACCTGTTATCAGTTGCCCAATCAGTCTTAGTAGATCACCCACAAAACTTTCGCAGCGCACAGAGTTTGGCGCTCTTTACATGGAATGTTGATAAATCAGGCCCTCAGTGTCTTGCTTCAGACTCTCGCAGCTCGGGGAGTGTGTGTTTAATCTGCAGGAGCAACACGGATACACGGCCTGTCCTGGTGTAACATTGTTACATCACTATGTTACAGTCAGTTGTTTTCCAGGAGAGAGTGCAGCAGCTGTTCAGAGTGCAGGATGCAGGAGGATTACTGAGAAATGTGTGTATTAAGCCAAAAACCACTCTGGGGGAGTTTAATAAGGAAATAGCATCACAACATGGGTAAAAGCACCAAAAGATGATTTTGCATGATATAGCCTACTGTAGGACCTTTAGGAGCTTCGTTTCTACTGCGATATATCTGTGAGGTCTAACTAAAAAGTCCATGCTCTAGAAATTGGTCTGGCTGCCATGCACCAAAGACATTTGACTACACAATATAATTATAGAAGAACAGAAACAAAAGTAGCTACCCTAAATATCATCTAGTGTGCCAGTAATGGACTAGATTAGCTAATGTCAGTTTTACAAACACAGCTGGCATTAAAACCTCTAGTTTAAAAATTTCAAGCCACTTTTCTTCCAAGTGTCAAACCTTTTGTTGTTTTTAAAGCCAAAATTGCAGTTTACCAAAATAACATATTTCATATCTACTAAAACTAATCTTAGATGGGAAACAATTATTGCTGCTGTGGTTAGTCACAGATATTTGGATGGTCTCTAAATGACAGCACAATTCTTCTGCCAAGGTTGTCTCTCTGTTCTTCTGCCAAAATTTTGTCCCTCCTTAGGTCTTCTGTGTGTCTCCCCACACTTTTAATCTGTATTTGATTTGTTTTATAGCTTAGGTTGTTTTAGTAGTTTTTCTGTTTAGTTTCTGTGTTTAGTGTTTCTGTGTTAGTTTGTGTTAAGACATTCTAATTGAATGGACAGGATGCAGGAGTGAATATGTCTTGCATCTCTTCACTCCTTAATCACACTCAATCCCTACACCTGTCTATTTATTTAATCCATGGTTTGTCACTCACTCATCACCAATGTATTGAGTTGCTTTGAGCCTCTACACCCATGCCTCTGTTTCCTGAACCTGTTTAAACCTGTGGATTACCTGTGCACCTCGACCTTGTTCTGTTTCCCAACCACGTCTCTGCCTGCTCCTTTTGGAATATAGCCATGACTGGGAATGTTTATGTGCCTCATACCCGGACTGTTTCTGACCACATCTCCATCTTTCCTTGTTTTGATCTGTTTACTCAGGTTTTGTTTTACCTGGCTGTGACCTGTTTTCCGATTCATTGACCCTGCTTCTGCCTGCCCCCTTGGGCACCTGTAAGTGCCATATCTGTCTACAAATTGCATGTAATATTTTTGAAAATACTAATACTTATTAATGTTAATGTTTCTTTTATTTAATTTACTAACAGATATAGAGAATACGCTGTGATGGTCTGGATACTTTTTCCAGGTTGTACCCAGCCTCTTGACCAACAACTGCTGTATAGACACCAGCTCCCAACAACTCTGAACAGGAATAAATACAGAAAATGACTGACTGACTATAGAGGGTAGAACCACATTAACTGCCATAATACCAGACGCAGTACAAACATGAGAAAAATGTAACACCATGAATGATAAGTTGCTTTTTAGCAGGCACAAAAAATAACAAAATAGCATCAATGTCTGACTTAGAAACTTATGGAAGTGACGCAATCTGAGTGACGCATAAACAGTACAAGGGTAGATACTGGGTATGTAATAGATTTAAAAATTTCAAACTTAGATAAGTTATTCATCTCAAGATACACCTTTTTTATTTTGTTAAAAACAAGCAAAGGTTTTATTGGAAAAAAAAAAACAAATCACTGAAGAAGCAAACAGAGACTGGCATGATCCTTCACCGTGTGAAAGTAATTACTGATTTTATTTTTTTTCCATCGCGGCTAATAGCCAACACTCTAAGTATAAGTTTATCACATCCATTAATTTCTTTTTCATTCTCTGAAAGTCCTGATCTTCTGTGCAGTCATGAGTTTTGTCAATGAGAAAATTCACAAGAGTATATAACCAGGCTGTGTGCTCAATTAAATATTCATGGATAAGTACTCAGAACTCTGAGGAGGGCAAAGAACAAACAGCACCTCAGCAGACAGGAGGGAAGCATCTGATGATTAAGAGAGAGAGAGAGTATAACAGAGATGGAGTGAATACAAGGAAATTGGAGAAAGAAATTCAGGAAATTTTACTTATGGCAGCACAAAATGGCCTGACAAGTTGTATTTTTCTGGATAATAAAAAGAATCTAACATTACCCTGAAAGTCTCTAGTTAAATTAGAAAAAGTAAACATTAATTGATTACTTTAAAGAGGCCATTTCATACAAATTTCAAGACTTTGTGGTTATTTCTTAAGTATTTACCTGTAATATGAAACATTTTATATCTAACAAACATTAGGAAACACTGATTAACAGACCATTGAATGTTTCTGCATTAAAATTTGGGTGGTACCGGCTCGCTCCGTCAAGCCTCGAGCAGCAGCTCGTTCATATTCATTATTCGGATTTGCTGGACTCAGATTGGCTAACAAACTAGCCTATGAGAGCAAGTATACTGTTTCCTGCCCCGCTGTGCATGGCAACAACAGTTGTTCTCTCTTCCCGTTTGCTACTTCTTATGCTAACAGCTTTTAGCCAGCAGCATGCTAGGCGTGGTTTCAACTGTGGGAGCTGCCGAATACTAACGAACAAAGGAGTTGTGACGAAACAAGTACAGGCCGTTTGAACTCGGGAGAACTCGGGTGTTATCGCCACCTGCGTAGTTTGAGAGATAAAAACGGAAAGAGAAGTTGTTGACCTGTTTTCACACCCACTATGAAGGTAAGAACACCTGTGGAGCTAAAATATTCAACAGAAACCTCAGAAAAAACATTTTTAATGGAAGGGCCTCTTTAAGAGTCCTGGCCGACCAGATCTAGCTCCCAAAGTTCAGATAGCATGTTTCCTGTTCAACCTGTTGTGAGTCTGATGGTCTCCGTTCAAGGCTCCATTCTTTTATATTTTTATTTCTTTGTGTTTTGTGAGTATTTTCCTCTCTCCCCTCCTCTCCTCAGGCTGCTTGAACAAGGAGCACATCATCTGCAAACGCCTTAACTACATTATCCTCTCCATATAAATGCCACTCATACTATCCGGGGCAGACTGTTAACATCCCCATGGATGAAGTATTCACGACTGTGCCTTCTCAGTATTACCCTCTTTTGAACAAACTGTGCTTCTTAGTTCTCAACAGGCTTTTAACCATTTTGTATGCTTACCTTCAAGCTCGTCTGTAGGTGTGCTCCTCCTCCATTCCAACCACTGCCAGCTGTGCTCCGGCGGGCTGCCTTCAGTGTCTGGCACTGTGTCATTGGTTTCTCCAGCAGATGCTCATCCGCGTTTCCTGCACGCAGCCATGTGTGTCTCCAGGGGGCTTTCGTCCATGCTCTTTCACTCAGCCATCATTTGTGTCTCCAGCTGCAGCCACCAGGGGCCACCAGCTCACCTCTTCACTCCACCCAGCTTCAGGTCCTCGCACCCCTGCGGCCTCGGCACTTTCCTACTCCTTGCTTCGCTGGTTGGTTCCTCAGGTGGCCCCAGCACACATTCCCGCCACTAACTGGTGAACATTGGTTCCAAACCTGTTGATTCTGCTGCTAACAATAAACCTTGTTTTCCATTAGCTTATGCATTTGGTGTTCGTTCCTTGGTTCAGTTCTGACAAAACAATGACACCACCAGAGACAGTGATATTCCTAAGTAATTAGGATGGATGGATGGATGGATGGATGGATAATTATATTCTACTAAATATTACACCAAAGCAAAAAATACAATAAAAACACTAATATGTATATATAGATGTTATAATGCTTACAATTTCCATCAGCGCAGAATGCAGACAGAGTTACAGTCTGCTTATAATTTTTTCTACCAATTCCATCAGCCTAATTGTGCCAGTCATTTATTTCAATCAGGTTAAGTTTGAGCTAACAAGTGATAATTCCTCAAACACTTGCCATTTTCACTTTCCCAGCATCCTTCTTGTCATTCCATTCAGGTCTTGTGGGTCTTTTGCTACTAAGACTTTCCAGCTCTATCACCAACATTCTGTCAAGTCCCTTGTCTCCTGAACTATCTGCCCCTCCTCATCTTTAGATGAACAATGTTTCTTTCTACGTATTATACCACTGCCAAAAGCTCCCTGTAGAGAATTGTTGCCTGTGCTACAGAAATTATAACAAAAGATAGGTTTGCAGAGATGTCACACTAAGATCCAAACTCCTTAACTCCCACTATCCAACCCTGAAGCACTGTTGATAAAGACCACAGGCACAGGTGTTTATCAAGGGTGCCATACTGTACACAGTCTCTAATACACTCTAACTTTTTTCCTCTCTTATTTATGCCAACATTTTTTCATTGATCTTCAGACTTCAAATGTTACAAATGTTTATTCCTCATAAACATTTTAGTGGTGCAACAAAAAAAAAACCCATGCAACATTTCCCAAGCTGTGCCTAAAAAAAGAGTTTGCTTTTGGATCTGGATTAGCACTCTTCTAAGTAACACATCTCTGCTTAAACTGTCAACCAGGAAATGCCGCTACAAGGAGCTCGTGACAGTGAAAAAATGAAGAGAGCACATGGGCAGATGTTAGGAGGATTTTGGAAATCTGCAGGGAGAGATTGTTATGTACATACTTCCCTTCAATATCTGTTTATTTGCACAGCACATCTAAACAAAAGAGTGAGCAGGGAGGCCACTTCAGTCTGACAAAGGTCACATTTCCTAACACAGGAAAAATGCTTCCTGGCTAGCCAGAGCTCTGCTGTACAACTGAGTTCACCAATACATACTCCAAAGTGATGTTTTGACCAATTTGTACAGGTCTAATCTTAACACTGCACAAACACTACCTCTAATCTCTCAAGAGAAAAGACAGATGCCTGAGAATGCATCAGGTTATTTTGCTACCTAAAATATTTCAAGGAAAATATAAAGATTTGGAATATTTTTTATAAGGTCCACTTTTTAAAAATCCTGCTTTGTTCAAACCTGCATGCTGTACTTAATTTTGATTAATACTGAAAATAAAACAAAGGCTTTAACCGTTCTACACGTAAAAAACAAGCGCCCTTGCATACATGAAAGCAAACACTAAATATATTGGTGAATGCAACACGCTACTAATGATCAACTTCACACATTTTTTAGAATGAGTAGTTGTTGGCTGTGACTTGTCAAGGACCTTAACTTCAAGCATTTACTTTTATCTCAAAATGCAGCTGATTAAACAGTCTATTAATTTAGCAGTCAATCTATGCAGCTGCAGAGACAGCATGAAGATATGTGAAAAATATATCAACCTTTTTCTGTCTAAAGCGATAATTCATTTGTAAATTAATGTTAAAGAAATTTTCCAAAAGTTGTTTGTGATGTGCATGATATTTAGGTACTTAGATAACTTTGAATATTGTGAGAATAATATCCTGAAAAAGAGCAGGAAGAAAGACAAACAATTTACACAGCTATGAGATAAGACTCATACAGACCGTTCTGGGACAATTAAAGCTCAAAAAGCTCTCGAAGGTAATTTTTCATAATGATTTTACAATGAGTGGCTGCTACTACTAAAATTAATACAATGTAGATAATAAAATATGTTTTTTTTTTTGTCGAAGCACACTATGTCATCCACATCACTTTTGATACTTTAAAAGTATTCAGTGTCAACAGAACCACATGTTTCCACTACAGCTACAATTATTGTTTCCTTTGTTTCACACAGAACATTTCTTGACCAAAATAAAAACAATGAACATGAACTACTTTTGTGTCTCTGCTACTGAAATCATTAAAAATGTTTCCTTTTTTTCACGTCATTTTGTAAATAAAATCTCAATTTTACATATTTTTATTGTTGCTGGCAAGGAAATCTTTGGCTATCCTTTCTTAAAGAGGCCCTTCCATTAAAAACTGTTTTTCTGAGGTTTCTGTTGAATATTTTAGCTCCACAGGTGTTCTTACCTTCATAGTGGGTGTGAAAACAGGTCAACAACTTCTCTTTCATTGTTTATCTCTCAAACTACGCAGGTGGCGATAACACCCGAGTTCTCCCAAGTCCAAACGGTCTGTATCTGTTTCATCACAACTCCTTTGTTCATTAGTATTCATCAGCTCCCACAGTTCAAACCACGCCTAGCATGCTGCTGGCTAAAAGCTGTTAGCATAAGACATAGCAAACAGGAAGACACGACGTCTGACGTTGCCACGCGTAGCGGGGCAGGAAACAGTATACCTTGCTCTCATAGGCTAGTTTGTTAGCCAATCAGAGTCCAGCAAATTCGAACAATGAATATGAACGAGCTGCTGACAAAGCAGCCTGATGGAAGGAGCCGGAACCACCCAAATTTTAACGCAGACATATTGAAATGTCTGTCAATAAGTGTTTCCTAACATTTTTTTGATTTAAATGTTTCATATTACTGGTTAATACTTTAGAAATAACCACAAAGTCCTGAAACGTGTATGAAATAGCCTCTTTAAATATGTGTTGCAGATTAACTGTTATTGCTTCAGTATTTTTTGAGTCAGTGAATCTTTACTGTCCACTAAACTAAATGATATGTTTGATTTTACTTTATGAGAAACAAATCTATGTAATGGAGTTAGGGGTGGGCAATATGGGAAAAATATCATGTCACGATTTTCTTTTTCAAAATCATGATCACGATTTTATCATGATTTTTTTTTCATTTCAACAATTCAGATATTTTGGAAGTTATTTACCAGTAAAAATACATCATTTTAAAAGCATACCCCTTCACAGAAAATAAGTTAAAAGATCATTTCAGACAGGGCACTGTTTAAATACCTGTTTTAATTTAGGAGAAAATATAGCAAATACGTCCTACTGTATTACAATAAACATCATCAACCTAAAAAGTTGAAAAACAACAAGGCAGAGCTCACCATTCTCAATGAAATGGATCATCAGAGACAAATAAGACTCTGACATGCAGCTGGACCACATTTCACTGGTTGTGTCATAAAATTGGGCGTGTTTAACTTTTTATTCCACCTTCTCACAGCAGTCGCAATACAGTTTGAGAATGGCGGTGTTGGAGAAATATTTTCAACTTGGTACCTCATACTACAGATCAACTACTTATAGGGGTCTTCTGAACCCCTCATTCTCCACAGTTTGGATCGGAACCATATCCTTTGTCAGATAAAATGTCACTGCATCAGTGATGTCTTTCCAGTGCTTCGTCTGTGTGGATGTCGGTGTGGATGGGGGAGCAACTGTTGGTCTCCTTGCATTCTGACTTTCCGACGTGCAAACCTCTTCGTTGCACACTTTGCAAATTACGTTTGATTGCAACGTGTCGCTATGAGTGAAAGCTGGAGTGCGTAACTTCTGTAACTTCTGTCGCCCCCTAGCGGAATTTTTGCGTCATTACAACAATAAAGCTGGCGCTTCCATTTGACGTAAGCCCAGCTGCCACCGCTTTATCTCTGCCGTTGTTATTCCAACCGGTATCTGTATTAATCAAGCTTCAAATTCAGTCTGTTTACTTTACCTGGCTCTATATTTGTTTCAATAAATATCATTTCATTGTTGAAAAAATCAAGAGAAACCAGTAAAATATAAAAATACTGGTAAAAAAACCTTCAGAGTTCAGGTTGGATTGTTTACAGGTTTGATTGTTCACTTTAATCTACATTTAACAGTTTGGTGTTGAAATTTATTAGTCAGCTGTTGGGGCCACAATGATCTATTTGTCTTATTCAGTGAATTTTTTCAGTTTTGACACGATGCAGAATCCTGCAGTGAGCTGCTCTGATCTGACTGACTGAAAAACCGTTACACTGGCAAACTGACAGACACAAACTGACAGACACAAACTGACACAGATAGAGACAGAATCAGCTGATCAGCTGGAATTTCGGCGCTCTGGGTTTCATCTGGTGCGCATTTTATATTTTGACAGTGTGTGCGGACCTGCGGATCACTGTGTGCACCCGTGAACATCAGCCAGATCTCTTCTCTCCACCGAGGAAAAGCGACGCCGATACAAATTCGCGTTTGCCTTCTCCTTCGGTCACTTTCCTTCTTAGCCAATAGTCCCTCTGCCGAACGTCCAGGAATTATTTTTTTTTTCGTGGTAGGATCCACTTCCCGATAAGTGTCTCTCGGCTGTTTATTTGGATTCTCCGCCATGTCGACCTTCACGTTCTGCCGGCTGCTACGAGACGCTGCGTTCTATTTCTTATTATTTTTCTTGTTGTGACATAAAAGACGTAATTTCATGTGCGACAGCGCGGGAATGTCGCACCCGACACGCAAAGTAAAAATGATATATATTGAAAAATACCGTGAGATGTTTGAGGAGCCGATCGGCTTAATCTGCATTGTGTCATCTCCTCTGATAGTGGCTTGGCTGAAACGGACATCCACGGACATGTAAAAGTTACGCACTCCAGCTTGAACTCAAACCAATTCTATAACAGAGGTGGAGTTTTTATTTTGAACCAACTGTCCTTTCTCGCTTTCAGAACCCATGCTTTTTTCACATAGCGGCTTTAGTAAAGGGAGGAGGCTAAACAAACCAACATGCTGCCTAAAACTTGTTCTGATTGGACCATCAATGTCTCTGTCCTCTCGACAGACACAAACTAGCAAATGGTGTGACTCGCCTGAGAGAGAGAGAGAGAGAGAGAGAGAGAGAGAGAGTAAAAAAACAATATGTACACCTACATGTCAAGAAATTATGGCATAGATAGGTGATAGAATGCAACTAGATGGTTCGACGATCTCCGAGCTTTGGTAGATCGTCATTGCATTAAAATCCTTCATGATCTTATATCGTCAGATCGCACGGCCCTAGATGGAGTGTTATTTTGAAAATCCATATTGTAACATGAAACTCCTTCTTATCCCATTCCTGTAAGTGACAAGTTCATTGTAATGGTGCATTCACACCGGCCGCTTTGTCGGCATCAAGCAACGCTCATAACGCTTCAAGTTTGACGCTTGAAAGTTGAAGCTCATAACGCCTGCCAGTTAGAACGCATAGGCATTGAAGCTCGTAATGCTTGACCGTTAAAAAGAGGGCGAAGGCGGGGCTTCCTTTGTTATCGGATGTTCTGAGCTATGGCGGATCATATTGAGAGAGTGGCTTGGCTTTATTTACTCCGTTTGTGGATACACCCCATTCATCAGATGCGTTCTGAGTTTGAGGAGTTAATCCATTTCCTCCAGGAGCTACATATGGATGAGGTTTGCTTCCAGCGCTACTTCCGTCTGTCCCACGCCCTGTTTGAAGACTTCCTGCTTCATTCAGGTACATCACTACGATGAGACGCTCTGATTGGTTGACATGCTGCTTCAAGAGCATCAAAAGTTCATTTGCTGAACTTCTGCGTTGCTCACGTTTCAAGCATTTCAAGCCTCAACGCCTGAAATGCTTGAAAAGTTGACGCTGCTAACGCTCACAAATCGACGCAGAGACTCTGACGCTGGTCTGATGGACTCCACCATAGACTTTACATGTAAACTTGACGCTTCTGACGTTGACGGTTTGATGCTATTTGATTATTCAACTCCCTGCATCCTCCTGCATCCTGTGCTCTGAGCAGCAGCTGCTCCTCTCTCTCCTGAAAAATGATTGACTGTAACATAGTGATGTAACAATGTTAAACCAGTTCCCGGCGTGTCCGTGCTGCCCCTACAGATTAAACACACACACCCCGAGCTACGAGAGTCTGAAGCAAGACACTAAGCATTTTACTTTCTAAAAATGTGTCGATGAAAATGTGCATTTTGCTGTGAGAGATACAGGAATTTATTCACTATTTTATTCAGGCTGCTCGAGGGGCAGCACTCAGGGGGTTGGAAGGGGCTTTAGGTAAACTGAGCGTTTTACTTCCTGGTCGAAGAAAAACTTGAGAATATAAGTTAAATTTCAGGACCAATTAAGACTATATAACACCAACAGTAACGTTTGATCATATGTGTCTATCACATATGTTGAAAGCTGTAAAATGGCAGGATACATGACCTTTAAAACTCTACCAGATGGTAAACTTGATAAGACCAAAGTTTTTTGTGCTTATGGTTATCACACCGGCCACTTTGTCAACGTCAAGCAACGCTGATAAAGCTCCAAATTTGACGTTTGAAGTTGAAGCTCATAACGCCTGCCAGTCAGAGTGCATAGGCGTTAAAGCTCGTAAAGCCTGACCGAAAAAGAGCGTGAAGGCGGGGCTTCCTTTGTTATCGGATGTTCGGAGCTATTGCGGATCATATTGAGACAGTGGCTTGGATTTATTTACTTCATAGATGTAGACAAAGTCGACGTCGGGTGCATTAGCGCCGTTTGTGGATACACCCCATTCTTCAAATGCGTTCTGAGTTTGGTGAGTTTAACCATTTGCTCCAGGAGCTACGTTTGGATGAGGTTCATTTATCTTCCATTTTGGCTGATCCCGCTTCTTTCCGGCTACGTGCTGTGACGTCTTATGTCACTACGATGAGACGCTCTGATTGGTTGACGTGCCGCTTCAAGAGCGTTATCAGCTTCAAAAGTTCAGCTAGCTGAACTTTGAGCTTTTCTAGCTTTTCAAGCGTCAACGCCTGAAACGCTTGAAAAGTTGCCTCTCATAATGCTCACAAAGCGCCGCAGAGCCGTTGACGTCTGTCTGACGCCCGTCCACCACAGACTTTACATATAAACTTGCCGCTTATGAAGTTGATGGTTGGGCCGGTGTGAATGCACCATTACTGTCAATGAGAAATGAGCTAGTACGTCAACTCTCTAATATCACCTGTTAGCAAAGCATACAGCTGATGCACAGAGCTCGCCAAAAGCAAACAACGCTGGACAGTTTTCAGTGAAGACCCTTGTTCCAATTTACTCTAAAGACATACACTTGATAAAATGAACGTCAAGTATACAATTTTTTTTGCTTAGGAACACTGTTACAGTTATAATTAGCATATTTGCATATTTTGGTGAATTACATCTGTCCACTCCACTACTTAAAAGCATAGTAGAAACATGAAAAATATTTTAAGGTCTTGAGATCGTAAAAATCTGGGATTAATCGCAATTTGAATTTTAAATTGTTTGACTGCCCTAGTCTTATACTTGTCTGAATTTAAAATGACTATATCACTTAAATTTCTCATCTGCTCTGGGTCCTTCAAATGTATCCTTTTTTACCTGCATGTTGTTTTTAAAGACAATGCTTAGTAAATGACTTGTTTTACAATCAAACGCATCAAGGGTAAATTGTAATTTCTGTACTTTACTGTGATATGTTAAATTAGAACCACTAACATTTCTCTAAGATGTGTAATATAATATATAAATCACTCAAAAACTTCATCTTTGACAGCTGACATGTTGGTGAAAGTGTTTGAACTTGAGGATTTAATCCATGTAATTTAATGTTGATCTTTAGTTTATTGAGTGTCCTAATCCCTCCGTTAGAAATAGTTGAAATTAAATTATCATGCAACTTTCCATCACTAGTTAATATTTCTTTCTGCTGAGTCCTTGTAAGTCACAGACATATTTACTATCCTCGTCAGTCCAACACAGCTCGCGCGCACGCTGTCATTTCAAACATGACGGATCCTACTTACAATGTAATTGTCCTGTTGGGTAAGAAGCTGGGAGGAAGGGTGTCCATCAAGTCTAGATCCACACACACGACTTTGATTCGGATGTTCTGTCTGCTCAGCTCCTTGGACCTCTCAGCTGAGCAGTGACAGCTCTCAACGATCAGGTCCGGACAGTTTCTGCTGCTCAGGTTCGGTTCCCACAGCAGGACTGTTAGGCAAATGAAAGTCAGCGCTCTCATTGTGGCTTCACACTGTGTTAATGGCACCTTCAAGTCATTTCATCACATTTTCTTGGACAAGTCGGAACCATCTCACAGTCATTATCTTCCGTTACAGCAGAGAGCGTCGAAGTTTAGATGCTGCGTTAACGCGTTACCTGCTGCATCCCCCGAGACTTTCTACTTTTCTGTCGAACTTTTTTTTTTTTTGATACTGAAAGTCACGTTCCTCGTTATGGACTGAAGTAACTACATTATCTCCTTCAAAAGATGTGTGTTGTTTTCTGCATTAAAGAAAACGCACGTATCCGATAAATGTGTCCTCTTCAAGTTGGTGAGAAGCCAATCAGCTGATCATAATTCTGACTAAGTTCATCCTCACTTTCTGGAAACTGAGTTGTCATTCGGTGACATCGTTGCACTTTGTACTCCCTTGGACGTGTTGCATGTCCAGAAAGTCCCTCCCCACTGAGAGCGCGGGCAGCCTGGACTCCAGACACATATACGATGAGAGGTGAAGACACAAAGTTCTTCTTATCTTCTGTCAAATGATTATTTTACCTGGAACAGACTGTGTGGAGCAGTAGCTCACTTACCAGCATATAAAATCACAGAGAGACTTTTTTTATCCAAAAGTCCCATGAAACCCTCGATTTCACAAGCATTACATAAACATTTACACTGCATAATGAAATGTCTTGCTTTTTGTTATTGTCTCTTCAGTTGGTCTGTATTTATCTTTTTTTCTGTGGCCTGCAAAGTGGCCATTCCCACATCAAATAAATAAATAAGACAAAATTAAAATAGATGTGTCTGGTGAATGGCTTCCCAGTTACAGATTTAGATAAATTCAGTGATTTAGTGAGGAGGAGATGTATTTTCATCAAGAACTGTAGAGGAACTATTGCGAGAGGCAAAGAGTGGACAAAGACCACAAACACGTCGAAAGCTGCCAGCAGAAGATTTAACATAAAGACGGTATGTAAACTCAGCTAAGAGAGAACAGGTGGGAACCCAAACAAAGTGAATGATCAGATGACCTGGACTTTCTAATCAAAGTTTGTATTCTTCATAAACAGACTAAGTCTGTACATCATCTGAAGAATGTTTCACAGGAGAATTATCCAGTTTATAAACACAAATTAAGCAAATAGGAAAACAGAAAAGAGGGTTGACATCAATTCCATAAATAACTTTTGCTAAAATCCAATAGGGACAGACAAGAGACTTGGTGGGCAGAAACAAGGTTCTGAGAACACTCTATGATCGGGATGCTGGACATGAACAGAAGCTGTAGTTGGGCTCATAAACAATCCAGTCATGATGGACAGACTTTGGACAGGTTAAAAAGGGGAGGAGTCAAGCAAGTGGGATTATATAACTTTTCTCATTGGGGCCTGCCATAATGTATGGCGGCGTATTCATGCAATGCAATGCTTTATTCTACATCTCTAAACACCTTTATAGATTAATAGCTTTATTATTCTTCCATCAAACTTAATGCAGCACAAAAAGAGTGACGTACCCACATGAATCATGAATCAAAATGTCTGGCTTAGTCTCGGGAAGTATAGTATTACTTTTATTGGTGATCAGCATTACCATGGCAACGCAACTCACCACAAAACCTCACCCAAAAGGCTCCACAGCCCAAACCACTGGATGTTATTACATGAATGATAGGCCTACGTCAAACTAATCACGTCAAAGACCGGATGTGCACTATCATGGTTTTATGGTGTTTCAAGTTGCCACGGTAACATTATTCACAAAAAAATTGAAAATTAATGTAAAACATTGCAAAAAAGGGCAAAAACTTGATAATTTTCCGGAGGTTGCTGCATCAGCATACTTTCACCTAAACGGTTGATTTGGGTGCAAACTCATAGCAACAATAGCCTGCGTGTGAAGCCCTTTTTATGCAAAGCAATGATGCTGCATGTGTTTCTTTACAGGTAAACATGGGTAACAAGAACAATGATTTCAAGTATCACCCTTGTTTTAAAACATCCAATCTGCTATTCTAACTCAATCAGCATGACATAATGACCTTCAGCCTCATGCTCATCAGAAATCTCACCTGTGTTATCGAGAAGATTATAGAAATGGTCTCAGCAGGTCCTTTTAAAGCAGCGATGACATGCAGTGGAAATAGGTTTTTGAGGATAAAAGTAGTACTAAATAACTTTTCCACAACCGTATCTCGGATGGCCATTGCTCGAACTGGTGTTCTGTTGAAATATGCTACCTGTTGAGATGTGCTACTGATTCCTTCTGCACATGTGCTGTTCCACAGTCTTGACTTCAATAAACAGATTCATCATTTATTTTTGTTTCTATATTTTTCCATTAATACATTTTACCTATCAGAGAAATTCTCCCAGGACAGGAACTAAATACGATGTTGATTTTACTTTCTTTGCATTGTCAGAGCGACAGGCAAATGTTTGTACACACCCAGAGGAGAAATGAAATGAAATGAAAATACTTTATTTATCCCAGAAGGGAAATTCAACTGGAGATACAGAGAACAGCTTGGCCTTCACTCTCCAGGCAGCCAAGGGTCACAGTGTGCCCAGCGCACGTCGTTCAGGCCAGCCAAGATCACACAGGAGAATACATACAAATACATACATACATACAGTATACATAAGCACGCATCAGCCTGTGTGTTAGGAAAAAATATGAATAAGACCACGTAAGGTCAGAGGGAGGAGAAAAAAGGTTCCCTACACCCAGTGCCCCAACATGAGGGGCGCTCAATGTAAGCAATAAAAACCTCCGGGGGGGGTTCACGAGACATGTTGAGAACTTTCTTGAGGATGTGAATGTAATCAGTGTATGTGGTTGTGTGAGGAGAGTTATCAAGGACACCGTCTCTGGGACAACGCAGATGTTATGTCTTCCACAGTCTTTGGCGCCCGGTGGACACGGGTAAGGAGGGGGCTGTGTGTCTAGGTGCTCACTGCTCCAGGAGGAATTTAGTGTTTTGGCCTTGAGGCCAGCCGAAAAGAGATAACAGAGATTAAGTCGAAGCTGAAGAATTGCAACAGCTTCTCATTGTCCATATGGTGCACTATTGTGGAAAAATGTCCGAATCATCCTAATTAGGCCAAATTGCATAGTACCAATAATCAGACAATCACTTCTCCACTCCGAGCCGAAACTGCAACTTCTCCAAGGTGGCACCAATCCTTCCAGTGGGATCCAGCAGCGCACCCAGTTTACGGTTCAGCTCGAGGACCCCATCAGCCAGCTTACGATCCCGCTCCTGGACCTCCCGGTCCCGTTAAAGAATCACAGCCAGCTGGTCGCGGTACTGCTTCGAGACCGCATCCAGTTTGCGATCCAGATCTCTGAATCTTTTAGTCCAAGTGTTGCCAGATGCAGCCCATCCAATCCATAACTTTAGAATTTGTAGATACATCAGGTAACCACCAACGCCGATCAGCAGGTACCCCACGATCAATAATCCAAATATGTACACATCCTCCACGTCTTCGACAGCCAGAGCAGACAGGCATACCATCTTCCACTCACCCCAGGAATCCATGGTAAACCCAGCCGGGAGGGTCGACTCCGGGCATGACGGCTCCCCCTTTTTCAGCCTTAAGTTTGAAAAAACTTTGTCCAACGCGTTGAGTGACCACGAAACCAGATCCATTTTTCTAATTTTCAATTTGCAGCAGCCAGTACAGAGAAACACAGAGACAAAAAAAAAAAAAAAAAAAAAAAAAAAAAAGCAGGAACAGTGGGGGGAGGACAAAGATAAGGGAGCAGCTGGAAAAGCGACTGTTCACGAGAGGCGGAAGAAGATTTTAGATTTTAGAAGGACCTAACAATGGCCAATAAGGACCCAGAAGGCTTTTATATTAAAAATATCTGGGAAGGACCATAAAAATATGTTTAAATAATTAGCAGGACACACTCACTATAAACAAGAATACTGTATAAACTTCTAATGACATCTTGTTATGAAATAAGTTGTCAATTCGTACTATGGTTGCATTTTTCTTCAGGGCAGCATAAATCACCAGAACACCACGTCCGGCTGCGACATAAATTACTGAAGTTATTAAGTGTAATATAAGGGGACCAGAGGCATCCAGAGTGTCTAATATGAAGCTGAATATGTTTTCGGTGAGTATCCACTTAGACAAAATTCAAAACTGTAGCTTAAAGATGCCATTTCATAAAAATATCAGGACTTTGTGGTTATTTCTTAAAGAAGCTCTTCCATTAAAAACGTTTTTTCTGAGGTTTCTGTTGAACAGTTTAGCTCCACAGGTGTTCTTACCTTCATAGTGGGTGTGAAAACAGGTCAACAACTTCTCTTTCAGTTTTTATCTGTCAAACTACGCAGGTGACGATAACTCCCGAGTTCGAATGGCCTGTATCTGTTTCATCACAACTCCTTTGTTCGTTGGTATTCATCAGGTCCGACAGTTGAAACTGTTAGCATAAGACGCAACAAATAGGAAGACACGACGTCTGATGTTGCCATGCGCAACGGGGCAGGAAACAGTATACCTTGCTCTCATAGGCTAGTTTGTTAGCCAATCTAAGTCCAGCAAATTTGAATAATGAATATGAACGAGCTGCTTCTCGAGGCCTGATGGAAGGAGCCGGAACCACCCAAATTTTAATGCAGACAGATTGAAAGGTCTGTTAATCAGTGTTTCCTAACGGTTTTTAGATATAAAATGTTCCAGAGAGGGCAAGACGTGCCTTTTTGATGATGATCCTGTGCAGTGTTTGGACTTTAAAAGGAGTAATCTAATTAATTACAATTTCCGATATTACAACGCCGTTATCATCACTGAATGTAAATTACAGTGCGTTACTATAAATTGATAAAACAAACTACATAATGTGACTAGACACACAGACACATGGTTATATCGAGCCTGGGTTGAATAGTGAACAAGCTGGAAACTGTAGTCTAGTGGGAATGCGCTCGCCTCTCATCCAGAGGACTGCAATTCAATCCCTGGTGCTTACAGATCATGTGTTGAAGAAGAGTCAGTTTTATTGCCAAGTCTTATTTGCATAATTCAAGGAATTAGTTTTTCTTAGTAAAGCAGCTCGCAACGTTGTTGTGTTTCATCTTGACTTGGTACAAAGTTCTTCTGGCTTCAGACTAATTGCATCTGATTAAACAAGGAGTAAATATATGTCTAAGTTAATTTACATTAGTATTTTACCCTTAACACATTGGTTGCTAAGGAAAGTAATGTTCCTACCTGGAACATTACCTGCTCGGGAGCAGGTTATGTTCAGAGATTAAGTTACTTTGATTACTAACATACCTTGAAAGATACCTCCATTTTTGGAACAGAAAATTCAGGTTATCTACAAACTTACCCCTCAAACTTATCCGGTTATGTCACATAACCTGCTTTCTGGAACAGACCCCTGGAGAAATCAAAACAAAACACAACCCAAACCCAGAGTCACAACAGTAGCTACGTTTACATGGGCACATTTAATCGTAATAAACGCCCAATTGGAAAAAAAATACGTCATGTAAACATGTCAATCAGAATGTTTTGATCCGATGCAGCCTGATCAGAAAGAAATTTACTTCCGATCGAGAGGGGTGGTTTTGTCCGATCTTCATTCAGATAGACGCGCATGTACACACCCGTTCGGAAAGAAAGGGTGAAAAAAGCCCACTGCGCATGCATACAACTTCGGCGTGACGTCTTTCCGCTTTCACAGACCCAAGTAGAAAACATGGCGGGAAGTAAACAGAAGTGGTCTGCTGGCGCAGTCATCTTGTCATCCTGCTCTCCTCTCCTGTGGCGGAGGAGCAGTAGCAATATGTATTCAGCCTCTAGCTTGGTTAATGCGACCAGTAAAAACCCAAACATAAAGGTAATCACCCGCAGAAGGTCCATATTGGGGATAACGTGAGTCAGCTCGAGCACACGATGGGGCGGGAAAGACGTGCAGAAAGGACGTTGGTTGTTTACTTTTTTTTCTTCCCCCGGAAAGACAACTCGCTGTGCGCATGCTCAACTCATTTAACCTGATTGAGTGCTTGGTGCATGTGTACTCATGGCATGATCAGATCATTTCAGTTAGTGTCCATGTAAACAGGGATTTGGGAATTCAGATCGACCAAGATTTTAATCAGATTGGGGAAATTTGGCGCATGTAAACGTAGTTACTGAGCTGGAGAAGCAAGCTAGCGTTCAGTGACGGAGTAAACGGTAAACTGGCTCCAGTCTGTGAACAGACCCCCCCCCAAGCTTTTTAGTCTGCCAGATAAGGTTACATACTTTCCATATTTTTGAATTTCCTCGATACGTTAGGTGACTGCCAGCTCCAATCAGGAGGTTCCCACGATCAGTAATCCAAATATATCCCTCCTCCACCAACAGAGCGTGGGTCGAGTCCAAGCATGGTGGCTCCCCCTTCACGAGCCTCAATTGTAAAAAGGTTTTCCAGTGTGTAAGTGACCACGATACCAGATCAATCATTTCATATTCGAGGAATTTGCAGTTGGGAGACTCAGAGACACACAAAAAATAAGGAAAAAAGGGGGGAAATAGCGGGATCAGGACAGAATGCGTGATCAGCTATCAAAATGCTAACCAATAGAAACTTAAATGAGAGGTATCTTGGCAAAATCTAATAGTTTTTTTGTTGTTCTGCTATCTTCAGAGCCAGCCCTTAATTCAAATTCAAACACAAATTATTATTTCTGGAATGGAAAAAAGATTGATTTAGATTAATTTAAATGGATTAATTTAGAAAATGTAGGGATCACTGTAGCATTATTACCACTCCTCTACCCACCGCCCCTTTGGCATATTGATTTAGAGAGCTATAACTGTAATAACCACATGCAACATCTCCATGTTGTACAGCTGTTGTGTCAGTGATGCACTGTAAGTGCACCATGACATGGTTTGTTGTGATAGTAGAAACAGTAAAAGCCCATGGCTTTAAACAAACTTTTTTTTCATGATATACGTTATAAATGCTTTAAAAATGTTTTCTCACTTTAAAACAAGAGAAAACAATTAATAAGAGAATCCTTTGTGCTTTTCAGCTAATGCTATCACAATAATTATATAAAAAGATTATTCAAATTTTAGAAAGAGTTCAAGAGGTACACCAACAACACTGTAAAAAATTGATTGCAAGTTTGGCATCTAACAATATGGTTTCTTTTACTGGTGACACACTGCCCTGGCCTTAATTTACCATTAACAGATACTCAAGGTGCCAAAAGGATTTGGGAAACCAATTCTACTTTTAAACCTGAGAAAGGAGGATGATGTGGTGTGGACTGGCATGCTACTGCTCCAGCAAATGGGTGGATCCACTGACCATCAACCACTATGGCAGACTCAGAAAAGGTTTGAAGCATTTAAAAGGATTTAAATAGAAACTATTGTAATAAAATGTTTGAGTGTGGGTTCATTTTTGCTTCTGCCTTCTTTAACTTTGCCTTGTGTGGTTAAACAACTATGTTGCAAACCAAATGCCAACATAAAGTTTGAACTCCTGTTTATTTTTTTTACCTCATGAAAAGGGCACATAAAAGAATCTAGTCATTTATAATATGTTTTCCATCAAGTTTCATCCCTGAAATGTTATCATCTCACTCATTTGTCAACATGTGCAATAATATATATTGTTCTGCTCTCATCTGAATATTGAGTCCTGACTGATCGCAAGTGCTGTGGCTTTCAATTTCAAACAGGGAATCCCAGCTCCTTTCTGTGGTAGAGAAGTGAATGTGGTATAAGTATTCTAGTCTTATTTCCCCTTAATCTAGACTGCATGCGCAGGGACCCAATGAGAAGATGAGGTACCATGGGAACATTTCTTGGCAGAGGAAAAAGACCAGAATAAACTAGAAATGGGAAAGAAAAACACTCAGCTTTGCTCTCATGTTTCTATTCTTGATATGTGCATGTATTTGTCAAACAGAATGAAATCAGTCTCTTTTACAACAAGAATCACTCATTTGAAACATGTGTTGATCCAAAGTTGAACCCCTCCCCCATGTTCTTCTTGCTTTTAAAGGCATTAAAAATTAATTGACAAGCTATATTCAAAATAGAAAATAAAATGTAATCTGTTCCTTCTTTTGTCTATCTTTTAGCTATTTTGTGTTTAAGTTTAACCGTTTTTCCCTGGGCCCATTTTTGGTGTGTAGTCTCTGGTAGGAAGCTGGGTCCCCAGATTTGGGGACTTTGGGTTCAGGAGTTATGTCTCTTTCACAGTGTGGAGATAGGGCAGGGTATATACATGTAGAGGGGTTAACATGAATAAAGACAAACATTTTCAGGAATTGTGTGATCTAATCAGCATGATCTAACCACTGATATGTGAATTAAGTAAAAGTGCTGAGTCCTGTTCAGGAAAACTGTGAATTCACTACTACTCCTGCTTGGAAAACATGTTGCAAAATTCAGAATATACTGGTTTCTTAGTCATCCCCTGTACAAACAATGAACAGGATAGAGAAAAACAAAAACACATTTCATACATAGCCAGAGTCCATCTTAAACTCATATCTAACAAACATGTATTGTGTGATGGGGTTAATCTAAAAACAGACCTGAAGGTCAGTTTTCATGTGAACTCTGCCCTTAGTAGCTGTAAACTTAGAAAAGCAAGCGTGACAAGCAGGGGTCTCATATCCTGCCTTATCATGCTCCTTTTCTGTTAAATAATTGCTACTTGTTCTCTGTGGGGAGACAGGTCATCTCAGAGCTGAAGCTCTCCCACGGCAGATATTTCACGCCTGTCAGTAGATCTCAGGTTTTCTCTCTTCCCTCTTCAATGATGAAAGACCTACTTCAGCTCAGTGCCATGATGTCTTCTTTCTAGTTGCTGGGAATGACTTCGGTGCAAGCAAGACCTGATTTCAACCCTACTACAAGACAGTTTGTAGCCTTTAGGTGCTTCTGTTTTAACAATTTTTAATTCCTTGCAACTTCACTCTTCCTTGACAAAGACATCACTTCTCTGTTTCCTGTCAGCATCAAAAGCGATGGATTGGATTGGAATAAATCAAGAAAATCTATGTCTAAGTCTATGTTGCTAACCACAAAAGCCACTAGCTAAGCGTCGCCACACCAGTGGATGGGTTGTCAAAGGTGAGGTGGAGAAAAAACATCTCCAGGGTGGGCCATTTATATGGATACACCTTAATAAAATTGGAATGGTTGGTGATATTAACGTCCTGTTTGTGGCACATTAGTATATGCGAGGGGGCAAACTTTTCAAGATGGGTGGTGACCACGGTGGCCATTTTAAAGTCGGCCATCTTGGATCCAACTTTTGTTTTTTCAATAGGAAGAGGGTCATGTGACACATCAAACTTATTGGTTATTTCACAGGAAAAACAATGGTGTGCTTAGTTTTAGCGTAACTTTATTCTTTCATTTTTAATGTGCCACAAGCAGGACATTAATATCACCAACCATTCCTATTTTATTAAGGTGTATCCATATAGATGGCCCACCCTGTATATTGCTGTTATTATTTGACTGTGTAACTTTACAAATAGCACCTCATAGATTAAAGGAAACTTCTAGAACTGTCACACAGGCTACTGGTCTTGGGATGGATGTGGCACTTACAGATGAGTGATATAGGAGCAGGCAAGAACAGGGTCAGAGTCAGAATGCAGGTTGAAGCCAGCCTTAAACAGCATGCAGACAGAGATCTGACGAGGAGCAGCCAGAGATAAGGTCAAAAATAGTCCAAGGCCAAAACAGCCGGTAGACAGGGTAAACTGGTAACAGACTGAGGTTACAGGTGTAGAAGGCTCGAAACACTTCAAATGCACGTGCAACTCCTGCCTGCTCCTCTTTAAAAGGTGTGCAGGAGCAGACAGGTGAAGCTGGCATGGCAGCAGGTGAATGCGATTAGTGTTAATTTGGAGTGTGCAGCAGCACAGAGGAAAACAATAGTGCCAACACAAAACTGCTTAAACTAACTGTAAGAGTAAGTGAAACAAAACAATGATGGGGCTAAGGTGAGGAAAAACAAAGAAAACAGCAGGACATGGCCTGGTGGATGACAACACATGACGGGCACATGAAGTAGATCATGATTTTACAGAAAACATGTTTGGCTTAACAGAAGATCTGAATACTCTCTGTAAATCAGAAAATAAGATAGTTAAGAGTTACTTTAAGTTGATTTTATGAATGTAAATAATAATTCTAAATTCATCAGTCACTTTGCAAAGTGATGAAAAAACGTAAGTGTTAAAGTAAACATTTAATCTAGGTTCATATTTTCAGAATTCTTTGTCTGGTTCATAATGGTAAGGGACCTGCGAAGGAATTTAAGGAAAAATAAACTTAAATTATTAATTTAGGTTAAGTAGCAATCTACTGTTTCAAAATTATATAACTACACAGTTGACACTGAAGATGTGACTCTTTAACATCTGATACCTTAAAGAGCAACTCACCCTCAAAACAGCTTTTTTTCTGCTTATAAACTGTATTAGTGGGTCTTCAAAGAGGCTCTTCCATTAAAAATGGTTTTTCTGAGGTTTCTGTTGAATATTTTAGCGCCACAGGTGTTCTTACCTTCATAGTGGGTGTGAAAACAGGTCAACAACTTCTCTTTCAGTTTTAATCTCTCAAACTACGCAGGTGGCGATAAAACCCGAGTTCTCCCGAGTCCGAACGGCCTGTATCTGTTTCATCACAACTCCTTTGTTCGTTAGTTTTAGGCAGCTCCTGCAGTTGAAACCACGTCTAGCATGCTGCTGGCTAAAAGCTGTTAGCATAATGTAGCAAACAGGAAGACACGACGTCTGACGTTGCCATGCACAGCAGGGCAGGAAACAGTATTCTTTGCTCTCATAGGCTAGTTTTTTAGCCAATCAGAGTCCAGTAAATTCGAATAATGAATATGAACGAGCTGCTGATGAAGCAGCCTGACGGAAGGAGCCGGAACCACCCGAATTTTAACGCAGACAGATTGAAAGGTCTGTTAATAAGTGTTTCCTGGCATTTTTTAGATATAAAATGTTTCATATTACTGGTTAATACTTAAGAAATAACCACAAAGTCCTGAAATATGTATGAAATGGCCTCTTTAACTTAGTCAAAACTTAAGATAATATTATCTGCATGACGCCCAGGTAACAAGAGGATTGTTTGAGATTGTGTGATTCATTTGTCCGAGATGTCTGTGATATATTTACATCTGTTTCCATCTGTGCTGTCCATCATTACCAACCACTGAATTGAATAGAATAGAATAGAATAGAATAGAATAGAATAGAATAGAATAGAATAGAATAGAATAGAATAGAATAGAATAGTCTCCATAAGGAATCTTGAAA
This sequence comes from Pachypanchax playfairii, assembly GCA_006937955.1. Lineage (NCBI taxonomy): Eukaryota > Metazoa > Chordata > Actinopteri > Cyprinodontiformes > Aplocheilidae > Pachypanchax > Pachypanchax playfairii. Next base: position 183,175 of record SSNP01000078.1, on the reverse strand, counting down.
CATTTATATTTAAAGCAGTACTAAATAACTTTGACACTCTTTCTACCCGGTGGTTAAAAATAGAATTACAACCGCCGTAAACAACTGTGTCTCTGACGGCCATTGCTTGAGCTCAATGAGTGTAGCCTTGCCGATTTTTACTCTGGTTTTAGTGCTCACGCTTTCTTTGCCTCGAATCAGAAGGCATTACTCATTTCTTTTTTCTTTCATGTTCTGATAAGATTCCAACGAAAAGCGAACTCCGGTTACTGAGACGAAAAAGCTAACTGCTAGTCTTTATAGGAGCGAATGGCTACTGCTGCTGCGGTATAGCAGCAAAGGAAACGCTCACTCACGGCTGTGATCCGAACCACTGAAGTTATTCAGTCTAATATAAAGCCATCTGAGGTGTCCAGAGTGTCTAATATGAAGCTGAACATGTTTTTCGGTGAGTATCCACTTAGACAAGTTTCAAAACAGTAGCTTAAAGTTTTAAAAGTTATTTAATACTGCTTTAAATACGCATGCATTTGGAACTAAATATGTATTACTAAATGTATTTCAACAAAATACCAATTTTTAAATGAATCAGTTTAAACCAAGTTGGCAAAAATCTACAAAGTCATTCTGGACTTTATGATCACCAAATACTGTCTTGTGTTTTGACTTTGTGTGATGGAATGTTTCTATGCACTGCATCATAACCCTGCTTAAATTTGTCTTGGCTTAAAGATTTCTCAAGATCACACACGCTGTAAGTTTTATGAAGATGTTGGATGTAAGTTAAAGCTTTACTCCAGAGCCCACAAACCCCTGAAGTGGGTTAACCTCTGTTCAGCTGCTTTCTACCCTACTCTGCATTGATATGCTTGTTTCACTCAACCCAGATTTCCAGGGCTTATTGATTCATGATTGTGCAGCAGCACCCAGTGACAAAAGATGTTACTTGGCTGTCAGGCATTCAAACACCAGCTGAATCAACAGTCTTTTGACAGTGAAGGGTTCGCTCAAACACACAGATGCATTGCATTCTGGCCTCTTTTGTTTATGTATGTAGAAAAGAAAAGCAATTGAAATAGCAAGCAAAACAGACTGGGAAATATTTACTACCTCATGTGGTCAACATGGAATTATATAATGTGAGGTAAGGCAATGTTGTGAATGACTCCAGAAGCTGATCCTAGTGGATACAATTTTTTCTTCTGGGTGCATTTATCTTCAGCAGATAGCTCTTATACATTTCTGTGACACACTGCAGAAGTTAAAAATACTAGCTGTTTTTCCCGGTCTCTCTCTTTCTCCTCATTCCATTCCCTCGCTCTCCCCACAGTTCATGACATTGGAAGCTTGCCAAGCAAAATGTTGATGCTGATTCCCTGGCGTCACCCATGAAGCTGGTTCTGCAGGGTTCAATCTCTGGCCAGGGACAGGGCTGACCTACAGCTGGCAGTCTCAAACTTACAGGCAGTGGCAATTTTAGGCTATTTTTATTATAATATAGCCTTTCTGAAAAATAAACTATCCTTGTGATTTTGTGAGATAGCTTAATTATTGAATCTTGTGCATCATATCAATTTTAGAAATGGAATAAGATGGAGTAAATAAACTAAATGAAATGAACCCGTAAACTCTGATTCTCTGCATGTTGGAATCACAAAGTTGAATGTTAACCCCTCCTTTCCACTGGACGCGTCAGCAGGACGCAGCGTGTTGCTCGCGCAATCAGCCGAGCGTCCCTTCCCACAAGGAGCGTTTTACACGCCTTTATTCCTCTCGCAAGCGTTGCATCCAGCTAGTCCCGGCAGATCATGAAATCTCATGTGAATAGCGAAAACGTGTGATTTCGTCAGTACACACAGCAACAAGCAGGGAGAAAAATGACATCATGTATCCAGAAGGTATGAGGTTTATTTTCACACCATCTACAGACTTCCAACTCATCACAGGTACTGTAATTTAGCTGAGTCTCACAAATGGAAATCTGCACGTGTCCTTTTATTTTGAAACTTCCGGGTATTTTACATTTCACGAATGTCTGATTTCTTGTCTGGTCCAAACTAAACTGCTGAACTTGACGTGTTTTAGAAGCGTACCATGTAAAAAATAGACCTGCAACATAATGCTTGTGACACAACACTTCTGGGACACATCTCATGCACGCTGCTTCTCGCACAGTGGAAATGGTCTCATTGACTTTAAAGGTGGTATATGGAATATTTTAATAAAAAGCAATATTTTTAACAAAATAATGCCTTCACGGGGTATTCAGAGGGTTGTAGAATGAAAATACAGCATTTCCTTTAAAAATTATATTTGAAGTAAAATAGAATAAAATATTTATTCTGAAGGGCACAATGTTGGCATTTTGTTTACATCTACCAGCCAATAGCTGGCAGAGCAGCGGGCACCATTTTGGGTTGCCTAATACCGTAAATAATCCAGCACAGCGTGGCTGGTACTGTGGAGTCTGCAGGTCAAGCAGCTGGAAGCACCGGGGACATGTGGTGATTATATACCTTATTTGCTTGCCATAGGGGGTTTCCTCTGGGGTTTCCCATGTGACGAGCAAGTTCTATGTGGAAACATTTTTATTAGCAGTTAGCTAACACGTAGCTGCAGCAGGTGGCTGAAGCCGCTTTCGGCTTGAGGACACACCACGGAGGATTTATTTATTTCTGTTTGCTGCTTGTATAAGTGAGGCATGCAGGATGGTGTGTGAGGAGGACAGAGGATCTTAGTAGGGACTGCAGGAAGTTTTGGTTTTCTCAAGAAGAGCCACGGAGCAACTGGACTCTTTGCCACAGACATAATCAATGATTGAGCTACAAACAGGTAGGAGCTGCTTTTATGGTTCCTGGCACCCAGATGGCTGAAGGCTTTATGCTGTTGTTTTGGTGTCCATGTGCCATATCCCACCTTTAATGACGGCTATCAGCCGCGTATTACGCGTCACTAACGTTGTGCATCTGTTGCGCATTCAGTGGACAGGAGGAGTAAGCCTTTAGTGTGAAACCTGCTTTTATTTTGAAAGTAACTACTGTGTTTTTTACATTTTGGTTTTTATAGGGTGAGCACAGATATGAGAGATGTGAGTTACTACAAGAAATGTCATCAGATTCTAAAAAAGTGAGATAAAGAATGTGAAGTATTCAAAAAGACAAGCACAGCTATATGTAAGTTTAAGGTCAAATGTGGTGTTTAGTTTGTGAGGAATCCATAATGTTATGAGCTGCATGGTGCCCTAGGTGAAAAATTATTTTGGCGCCCCCTACTGCCTAGATCAGAAACAACGTAAATTGTAAATAATAATAAACGTAAATAACTGGATTACGTTGCAAAAAATATTTATTTATACTAAAATGAACAGTGGATATGATAGATATAGATAGATATTGAATTATTACTTATTTTGCTCTTTACATGAGATGAATGGTGTGTCCAACAGTTTGTCCAAAATAAAAAAAAGGAGAATTTGGCGCCCCCTCCAGCAGAGGGCGCCCTAGGCAATTTCCTAATCCGTCTATGCCCAGAACCAGCCCTGATTATTTGGCATAATGAAACTAAATGTAAATACAATGCACTGTAAAGTAAGGTTTAGATAAACTCATTAGAGGCTTTGATATGAAAATGCAAAGTAAACAAGGCCTTTTTCCAAAACCCGTGTAAAATTCCTGCATTTTTATTAACAAGATAGAAAATCTCTGTTGGCCTCTATTTAAAGAATCCACTATCATCCTAAGCACTCATGGCTTTATTGAGTTTCAGCCTGTTAATTTCAATTAAGTTGAGAAGAGAGTTGGAAACACAAAACCAACTTTCTGCCCAAATTAAGTTCACTTTATGAAGAAGGTTTTTAAGTGTGATGTCCTCTCAATACACCTGTCCTCTGGGTCAAAATGACCAAAGGACAACACAAGGGTGTTGTTGGATCTGACATTTCAGCTAATGTTAACAGCAGCCTCAGGTCAGTACTTTGACTCTTCCATCTTTTCAAATAATAGGCAAATTTCTGAACCCAAGACTTTCTTGCTCCAAGACAACAGTGCTATCAACTGGGCCACTGTGTAGCCCCTGCTCTTTCTTCTTCTACACAACTTAAAAAGTTGCTACAGAAATGTCCAGTGAGTGCACTGCATAGTCTATTTGGTTATGTTTTACTCTGGTTGCTAAATTGGAGGATTCTATACCTATACTCAAAAATGTCTGAAAAAAACTAGACTGGATCTGTGAAGCGATCAGATTTGCATCGAACCATTGGACTGAAAGTACAATACAACACGCTAGTGCAAGATACATGTACACAGAAGCACACAACTCCCTCCCCTCTACAGTAAATGGTAAATTTACCATTTCCCAGTTAATGGAAGGTGTGCTTGTATAGCACCTTTCAAATCAAAGGACACAAATAACTTCACACCACCAGACCACCATCAGACCACCATCAAACAGGCAGGATGGGTGAAGTATCTTGTCTAGTAGGTGCAGCAGTCTCCTGCTGCGTGCACTCTTTTGTCTCCCTTTGTTTAAAGTGTTCCAAAAAAAATCAAACACGTGTAAGTGAACATATCTTGAAGATGATTAGAAAACAAGGAAACATCAAACTTCAATCTCAGCCAATGGATTAAAAAGAGAAAATAAGATGCTTATTTTGTTTTTGTTGTTACTTTGTTATGAAAATGTCTTGTTTCTTATATTATTGCTTCCAGTGTTTATATGTACTGTATTTCCCCTTCATTAAATGGCAATATTTTTAATTTTAGTAATAGATCAGACTGAACGAGTCAACTCTGATAAACAAACAAAAATGAATCATTAGACCAGTGTTATTTATTTATTGCCACTTGTTATTATGTGTAACTATAGCAACAAGAGACTTGTTTACAAGAAAGAGCAGCTAATGGACATGATGAGTTAGGAGCAGGAGCAAAGAGAAAGAAAGAGGAAGTTCAAACATTCTCTTCCATCAGTAATACTGACAAATGATTGATGAGGATGAAATACTTTTGAAGATCCAGCCAGAGAATTGGGAATGCATTTCATGTTGTGAAATATTGTTTCTAGAACCCAGAAATTGAACTCTGCTGTTAATTTTTGTGTGCATTATCTACGAGTGTTATTTTAGTAGCAGTATACATTCTATCATCAGCTAATGCTGACTCTTGCTAATTTTATTAGATTTTAATAATCCAGTGCTTGAACAGTTTGTCAGCTGCTCCACCTGGGAAAATAAAACACTGCCTTTGTTTTATATGAAGGACGCATTAAAGTTCTTGGCAAGGCAGAGCACAATCTAGTCTTTCTCTGTTCTGTGTACAAAGGCAACCTGTGACCCTAACAGTAAGGAGGTGGTCAGAGTAAGCTGAAGATACTCTTCAAGGATGTTTTAAGGCTACAGACTGGGATGCACTCCTGGAGAGGACATCAATGTTGACTGAGTGTGTTACAGACTATTTAAACTTCTGCGTAGACAACATTATACCTACCCGAACAGTGAATGTGCTTTTCCAACAACACCAGGGGTTGTTGAAAGCAGGAAAAGCAGGAAAAGCGATTGTCCTCCTCGAAGACTAATCATAATTATTATTAGTTTTTAGTTTTTCTAAATTTCTCAAGAAATCCCACCTTCTACATTTTGTCTTTACCTATGGAGTTGGCCGGGAATATTCTCAACTAAGCTCAAGTACACTTGGGATCTGCAGCAAGACAAGTATACAAAACAAAGCAGTGAGTCCACCTCTGAACAGTTTAAACAAAGAAAGAAAACATTTAATAAAGGTTTTAAATTGGTCTAGTCAAAGTCTAGACTTAAATCCAATGGTTGTTGAACAGCCTATTTGAGGGGATACTGTGACAAAGCTGTGAGCGTGCCCCAAAAATCTTCTAAAGCATTGTGAAAGATTCATTGTTAGTTACGAAGACTTGATTGCAGTTATTGCATTCATGGGTGGCACAAGTAGTTAGTAGGTTCAGGGACAGTTATTTGTCAGATGTTCTAGAATGCGCCGCGAGGTGGCAGCAAATTGTAGTAGTAGCTCTGTCTTATCATGTTTTTTTTTTAAATTACAGCTGTCTTTTGACAGACTTCAGCTGTCAAATTAGTTTTTTTTAAAGGGGGATTTTTGCGTTGATTCGGGGGCTGTGCTGCACGGGAGAGTTATTTTGGATGTTTTTGGCTCTTTTTGGCTGTTTTCAGGATTTTGTTGTGATGGGTCTCCATGGCATCGGAAGACTTGTTTATCAGCGTGACCAACTGATAAAACTCTCCCAAATCAAAATTAACAGTGAAATAACAGAGCAAATCCCGCTGGAGTTGAAGAGAAAAAGAAGAGGACGCAGGGCAGGAGTTAAGCAGAGAGAAAAGCGGTGGAGATTTAAACCGTTTCTTCCAACTGTTGTGATGGGTAACGTCAGATCGCTAGCTAACAAAACGGACGAGCTCGAGGTGCTAACCAAGTCCCAGAGAGAGTACAGAGAATGCAGTTTTATGTGTTTCACCGAGACGTGGCTGCATGAACACATCCCGGACAGTAACTTGTCTGTACACGGCTTTATGACGGTCCGCGCAGACCGCAGTAAGCAACTCAGCGGGAAGCTGAGGGGAGGTGGAATCATAGTGCTGGTTAGCCAGCGTTGGTGTCATCCTAGACATGTCACCGTGAAGGAGAAGATCTGTACGAGGGACATCGAACTGTTAGCTGTGAGTTTCCGTCCATATTATTTACCCAGAGAGTTTACCTGTGTTATTCTGGTAGCGGTTTATATAATACCTGGTACCGCTCCAGAAACTGCCTGTGATGTCATCAGCTCCGTTGTTGCAAGGCTACAAACACAGCATCCAAACTCAGTTATGGCGATTTCTGGAGACTTAAACAACGTCTCCCTCTCTACAGCTCTACCAACATTCCAACAGTTTGTCAGCTGCTCCACCAGAGAAAATAAGACGTTGGACTTATTTTATGTAAATATTAAAAATGCATACAGCTCCTCTGCCCTGCCACCTTTAGGAAGATCTGACCATAATCTGGTTCTTCTCACCTCCACCTACAAGCCCATCGTTCAGCAGCAACCAGTGATTACAAAAACCATCAAAACCTGGTCTAATGATGCTGAAGGTGCTCTGAAAAGTTGCTTCGAGGCTACGGACTGGAATGTCCTCTGTGAACCTCATGGAGACAACATCAACACCATGACTGAGTGTGTGACAGATTATATAAACTTCTGTGTGGACAGCATCGTACCAACAAGAACTGTGAGGTGCTTCCCCAATAACAAACCCTGGATCACCAGAGACCTGAAAAAGCTGCTGAACATCAAAAAGAAAGCCTTCAGGGATGATGACAGGGAGTTATTAAAGACAACACAAAAACAACTTAAAGCACAAACCAGGAAGTGCAAGGAGGACTACAGGAAGAAGCTAGAGAGTCAGCTCCAGCAGAACAACGTGAGGGATGTGTGGTCTGGAATGAAGAAGATCACCGGCTTCAAGGTAAAGGGGGACCAGACTGATGGAGGTCTGGACAGAGCTAACATGTTCTTCAACAGGTTCAGTTCCCCCCCTGCCTCCAGCCCCACAGACCACACACCCTCCATGAGCCCACAGCTTTCCTGTCACACCTCCACTCCGTCACCCTGCAGCTCAGTCATGGACCAGAACACTGCATCATCTTCCTCCACCTCAGAGCACCCAAAGACCTCCTCCGCCTCCACCTCCACTCTGTCTGTGACCTGCAACCAGGTCAAGAAACAACTAGAGAAACTGAACCAGAACAAGGCTGCAGGTCCAGATGGTGTCAGTCCCAGAGTTCTCAAGACCTGCTCAATGCAACTATGTCCAGCTCTCAAGCACCTCTTCAACACCAGTCTGAGACAGAAAACAGTTCCTGTGCTGTGGAAAACATCCTGCCTTGTTCCAGTACCTAAAAAACCACAACCAGCTGAACCAAACGACTACAGACCAGTTGCCCTGACATCTCACGTCATGAAAGTCCTGGAGAGACTCTTACTGGCTCACCTTAACAAGCAGGTCAGCACCTTTCAGGACCCATTACAGTTTGCATACCGTAATGGGCTTGGGGTTGAAGATGCCATCATCTACCTGCTTCACAGAGCACACTCTCATCTGGACCAATCAGGCAGCACTTTGAGGGTCATGTTCTTTGACTTCTCAAGTGCTTTTAACACAATTCAGCCTGCTTTGTTATGTGAGAAGCTCCATAAATTCCAGGTGGATTCCTCCACAACCTCCTGGATTTATGACTACCTCACAAACAGACCACAGTTTGTGAGACTGAAAGGTTGTGTGTCTGAGATGGAGGTCAGCTGCACTGGAGCGCCACAAGGAACTGTACTCTCACCATTTCTCTTCACAATGTACACCTCTGACTTCCAGTACAACTTCCAGGAACTGTCATCTGCAGAAATACTCTGATGACTCTGCAGTTGTTGGGTGCATCAGTGAGGGACAAGAAGCTGAGTATAGAGAACTGGTCAGTCAGTTTGTGAAATGGTGCGGTAACAATCATCTCGAGCAAAACTAAGGAGATGATTGTTGACTTCAGGAGGAGAAAGAATCAACACAGCAGTATTTCCATCCTAGGAGAGGAGGTAGAGGTGGTGGAGGAATACAAGTACCTTGGAGTTCAGCTGGACAACAGACTAGAGTGGAAATACAACACAGAATACATCTACAAGAAAGGTCAGAGCAGACTCTACTTCTTAAGGAAGCTGAGATCTTTTAATGTCTGCACCAAGATGTTGCAAATCTTCTCTAGGTCTGTTGTGGAAAGTGCAATCAGCTTTGCAGCCATCTGCTGGGGCAGCAGCATCAGAACCAGAGACTTGAAGAGAATCAACAATCTGATCAGGAAAGCTGGATCTGTGCTGGGAGTATCTCTGGAGCCGCTGGAGCTGATTATACAAAAAAGAATGCTGGACAAGCTGATGAAGATGATGGAGGACTCTTCTCACTCTCTGCACGACACAGTGATCAAACAACAGAGTGTGTTCAGTGAGAGGCTTCTTCAGGTCCGATGCAAGACCGAAAGATACAAAAGATCATTCCTGCCTGCAGCCATTAGCCTCCACAACAAGGACAGTCCTTGATTGTTTTTATTGTTGGACCAAAAAAAAAAAAAAAAATTACTACAACGTTGAATATCCCTTCTGGGATAAATAAAGTATTTTTCATTTCATTTTTCATTTTCATTTCATTTCATTGTCCACTCAGGCCTACGTTGGTTTGAATGGCCTTTTTTAATGAAGTTATAATTTGAATACTGCATTTTGTTTATTATTTCTGTAGGATATTAAAATTGTGTGCTGATCTGAAATAATGAGAAAAATATTTGGGGTACTTTTTCAAGGCATTGTACAGTTAGGGCCAAAGGCTTTGATAATGACACAAATATTTTTTTCATTACGTTTTAATGCTTCAGTTTTTATGCTAACAATTTGCTCCATATACTTGACTGTTATGAAAATCAATCAGATTAATTGCAAAGTCTTCCTTTGCCATGAAAATGAACAAAGGGCAAAACGAGAACTAAGTAGCTTGAGGAACAAAACATTTAAATTTTGGGTCCAGGGCCAGGAAACTCTCCAGATCTAATTGAGGACTTGCCTAAAGAGGTGGGCGAACAAACAAAACCCACCAATTCTGACAAAGCATTGATTATGGAAGAATGGGTTGCCATCAGTCAGGATTTGGTCCACAAGTTGACCAACAACATGCCAGGGCAAATTGATAGGTCTTGAAAAATAAGGGCCAATACAAATATTGACTCTTTGCATGAACTTGATGCAACTGGCAATAAAAGCCTTTGAAATTTATGAAGATTTTGTAATTAAAATTAAATACATCACAGAAACAGTTTTAAATCAGCAAAGTTTGTGAAAACCAATATTTGTGTAATTCTCAAAACTTTTGGCTACAACTGTATAAGCCACTCCTGAGTGCATCATATTCAAACGTGATGCTCTGCGCCCACAACAGTTCAGCATAGAACCCTCTGTCTGGGTGATTAAGATTGTTATCACCCTCTAGCAAGTCACACTTTTTGTGATTGGCCAAACCCCAAGTGTGGCCACAGATAATTGTTACAAAGTAAGGTAGTCAGTAGCCATTTGACATGACATCAGTGTCAAAAATCAAGGGCTCAGTTATACTAGTGATCATCATACCACTCTAAGGGCCCCACAGTGATAGTCGTTCCAACAGATCCCAGGAACAACTTATTTACTACATATAACCTTTAAGGTATAACCTTCTCATAGAAGACCTGAGATTTAAAGTGGACCTGCAATCACCCTAGTGGATAAAGTTGAACCTTGGAGTTAAAAATATGACCCAGCCCTAACTCCTACAACAAGTATCTAAATCTTCTGGAAATAAGTAGCATGAGGTCCTTGCCTTTGTACGTACAGGGGTTAAACCATGCATGTAGAGGGGTTATGTTTGCCTTTGAGTTTGTATATGTGTTGTGTATGCCTGCACTGTGCGAGGTTGTCTATGTTTATGTCTGATTGCTCTTAATTAAGAAAAGCAGTGAGCATTTCAGCTCTGATGGGGATTTCATGGCTGTATGAACATCATACATCTTGATTCATTGAGGTGAAGCAAGCTTAGCCCTGTGGCTGCTAATGCTGAGTTTATAGTCTAGATGGCAACAATCAAGAATGACAAAACTAGAGAGGAATTCTTTACTGGTTTGTTTCTTTACATCTGAACACAGTGTTCTGATTAGATGTGTATATTTTATTTGTCTCCAGATAATTTGTTTAAAACTATTCAATTCTAAAAGTTCAAGGATTTACACCCATGTTACAGTCACAACTCATATTTTATAAAATTATATTAAAACTTCAGTTACGGTATTTTCCGCATTATAAGGCGCACCTAAAAGCCTTTAATTTTCTCAAAAACCGACTGTGCGCCTTACAATCCGATGCGCCTTGTGTATGGATCAATATTGGTTAGGCTACCGTAGTCAGGGGGCTGCGGTACGAGTTAGAAGCATGCTAATTCAGTGCTTGCCGGATCGACTAAAGAACTCAAGCCGCTGGAATTAGCGCTACAACTGGTGGCAGCTTGTTGGAGTAGCTCTGTGACTTAGCTAGCACTTGCTAGCATTTTTTTGTTCTTTTTAAGTATTTCTTGCTAGTTTTTTCTTCTGGAAATATTTTCTAAATACTTTCCTTCTGATTTGGGTGCTGTGCTGATTGAGTTTTTTGCTTGATTTGTCACTTTTTTGCCACTTGTTATGATGCGTAACCATGGCAACAAGAGACTTGTTTACAAGAAAGAGCAGCTAACTGACATTTCTAAGGCTGAAATAATCCTCAAATTGAAACTCTGGATCCCTGATGAGCTCAAAAGAAGAAGACGTGGATGCAGAGCAGGAGCACAGTGAAGAGAGAGAAAGAGGAAGTTTAAACCTTCACTTCCATCAGTCATATTGACAAATGTGAGATCTCTTTGCTAACAAAATGGATGAACTTGAATCTCTGTTGAAGACCCAGTCAGAGTATCAGGAATGCGGCATCATGTGTTTTACTGAGACACGGCTAAAGGAACCTATCAGGGACTCCAGCGTGTCTCTGACTGGCTTTCAAACAATATGAGCAGACAGAGATTTGAAGAGGAGCAGCAAAAGAAGAGGAGTTTGTCAGCTGATCACAGATCTGCAGTCACCTGTTGGGGAAGCAGCATCAGAGCAAGTGACATGAAGAGGCTGAACAGATGGAGAAGGATGACTGATTCTGTCCTGGAGACTGAACTGGAGTCTCTTGAGTTGATTGTCCAAAGGAGGATGAAGAACATGATGGAAAACCCTCATCATCCTCTTCAGAACACAGTAACTCAACAACAGAGTGTCTTCAGTCAGAAGATTCTTCATAATCCGCTGCAGCACAGACCGTTACAGGAGATCCTTCCTGTCCACAGCTAGAACCCTCTACAGGAGATCCTTCCTGTCCACACCTAGAACCCTCTAGAGGAGATCCTTCCTGTCCACAGCTAGAACTCTCTATGGCTCCCTGAAAAAGAACTCAGCTACAACAACACTTGAATTTCCCTTCGGGGATTAATAAAGTATTTTTGATTTGATTTGATTTGATTTGATATCAGCGTGAACAGGGCTTTCAAAGCTAGACTGCAAATTGCGTGGGAGCGGTGGATGGCCGAAGGTGAGCACACGTTCACCAAGACGGGTAGACAGCGCCGCGTGCACTGATATATCAGTCTCAACTGTGGTCTGTGCTTTCACGAAGGCAGGAATTGTCACTGAACGGCCAGGCAACAGCAGCGACACTGGCTCAGATAAGGACGAGTTTGACGTGACGGAACCGGCTGAATGCCGTACTCACCCAACTGTTAAACTCGGACACTGAAGATGCAATGTTGGAGTAAGCTTAGAAGGGTTTTAGAAAAACAACAAAGATTCCAAATGTTTAAATTGTTCATTTACTTAATTTACTTTGTAAATGCAAGGAAACTGCTTGATATTTCTCATTTATAGCACTGTTTTCCTGAAGGAGATGCTGCTTTCATTTTAGAGCCTGAGTCTGAACTGTGATTTGTCTCTGCAGCTTTATTCAAATGCCAAATGCATTTAATTTCCTAGTGAGCCTTGTGTGGGTTGAATAAAAACAGTACTATCTGTGAAGTCCTAATTTCACCTTTGATGTGGGTATCACATAGCTTAAACCCAATCCATCAATCAGATAAATTGCAGGAAACTTATGGAAAAAAGCCTCATTGAAGTAATTCACAACTAAGTAACTACCAGTTGAAAATGTGTTGAGAAAAAGAGTAGAATGAAAGTAGAATAGACAGATAGGGTTTTAGGGTTTTTAAAAAGGAAAGTTGCTAAAATATGATATCACTCAACACTGTTTTTTTAGAGATCCCACTGTAGAGCTGCAGGTGCAGGGTGGGAAATTGGAAAACACATTCTTCAGTCACACATAGATGAAGCTTAAATACAGTGCTATGAAAAAAATCAGTGATACATTAGTGGACACTGTTTAAATGTAGATGTGTGCTCGGTAGCAGTGGGAATTTTAGTCTGTGCATAGTTGACTTAAATGGAAATATTGAGGAAAATGTCATGAAAATGAAGTGACAATATGAGATGAATGTCATAGAGATGCATTCTACAACATCAGGAGTAGCCGTTAAGATAATCTGCTACTAATTAAAATGTCTTGTTATGAATGACAGGTATCGTAGTGCATGAAGGGGGGGGGGGGTCTCTAAAAAGCATTTTTATTTTGGCACCTTCTTTCATCTACTGCAGTTTTTTGCATGCACTGTTTTCAAATATAACCCACATTTACACACATACACAATAAGTGCATGGTCATGCTAAGTACTGTACACATGACTGTTCTGTTGTTTATCCTACCAGATGAAAATGTCTATGTTGAGAATGTGGATGTGTTGGTCAAATACTGGATTTTCTGTGTATTCTCTGTTCCCCACTAAGCTGCAAAGGCTCCAGATTGAGTCATGACTCATCGTGAGCTCTGACTAAGCTCATTCACAAAATAATACATGCACACAGAATGAGGCAGACATACCATGATGAACAGGACTTACAAATACATAAACACGTGCTTGCTCTTCACCTGCAGTGCAAGTTTTGTTATTTCTTAAGATTTACCTCCAGCAAAATACCCCTTTAAATAATGGAATAGATAAATGGAGGAATGTCTGTCTAAGAAAAATGACTTTAATAAGGATGTAGTGCTGTGTACAGTAACTACAGAATTAAAGGTCAAAGCTGATTGTGCAACTTGCTTTACATTTTTTTGTTTTTCACTATGTATACAGCAGCACTTCAAAGACTATCAAACCATTGTAATAGTGCCTCCCGAGGGCCACAAAAAAAAAAAAACCTCTGCAGAGCTGGCAAAGCTAGCAGTCAGACAAAGCCAACAGACAACACAGTGGTGTCATCAAAAATTGCTCATTCGATAAAGAAGCATAGATCCTGCTTTCAGTTTGACCCCTAAGAACAACATGGTCATTACAGGTCATAAGAGGATCAGGTTATAGATTAGTCTAGGAATCTTGCTTTAAGAACTGGCATAAAAGTACCAAAAAATGCTAAATTCTGCAGAACTGTTTCAGACGGGCAACGTGGACGAGAGAAATAACTGTTCGTGTACACATACGTGTAAATATTTCTATTCTTGCATGTGTTGTTCAGAAATGCATTCAGCGTGAAATTCATGTAAAATCACAGTAGGAAAAATCATTTGAAGAGATGTGCTAAAATTTTATTGTTGATTATATAACTAAATGACTGAAGGTGCCATGACAACCATAGCTACCAATGTGATATCATTTCCTTAGTGTGCATGCAATAACCTGGACATTGGTCATATTCTGATTGACATGTTTAGAGCAAAGTTAATTTTTTAGAGATTTAGACACTGAGATACTAACAATTTCTCATCACTTTTAGGGGAAATTAAATAATTATGTTCTATTAAAACGTATTTTTATTTGTGTTCTGACTAGTTTTCAAAAATTATTTTTCATCTTTTTAACAGGAGTTGGAAATTCTATTTTCTCATTTTCCACTGAATGCCCTGTGTTCATATTAATAAAAGCTCAAATTCTAAATAATGAACAATGTAATGGATCTTTTTGTCCTAAACTTTGATGCACAGAGGTATAATGGGACTGGTGAGTAAAAAAGTCTTTATTTTACAGCATACTAAAAGGAAATAATGAGCAGGGTGGCAACACTTTAACTATCTTGGTTCATCTATGACAGAGAGAAGAACACGGTCAGATTGAATAGCAACTTGTGGGAATGAATGAATCAATTAAAGCTGCTATACTTAATTTGCATAACAAATTAGCTTAACGTGCTTTTTTCATGCCCATTAAAAATGTTTTAACACAGCATGAATAAAAATATGTTGTGAAGATAAAAAAAAAAAGGAAAAAAAAAAAGTGGTTCTGCCTTATTTGTCTAAAAACATCAACCAATCAGATGGTTCGGTCTGGAAGGAATGATTGGACAGTCTCTCCAGTCATACGGACTTCAGCATTTATTTGGCTTCTGTGCTCCTAAAAAAACTGAGACATATTACCGCAGCACACCACTGCTGGGAGTGTTCACCGCTCTACCGTGTCCTAGCAGGAGAAACAGCCGCCGGCTGGTTCCGCGTCAGGTTCAGGACAAAGTAACAATTAATGTTAGTTGTTATATTGTTTTCACTTACCGGTGATTCCACCATGTTACGGTACTTGAATGAACTGCAGACCAGTGTCTTGCACTCTGTCGTCTTCTGGAGCTACTCGTGTTTCCAAACCTGGGGGGGCGTGGCTTAGGAATTCTACCCCACGGGAGGGGCTGAGAGTTCTGTGACTTTGTTTACATTTGTTGACATTCTAAGCTAGGCTATTTGAAATCGGGTATATCACTTTTAATGACTGAATTTATCATTGTCTCTTTTTTTTTAGGTTCTGTAATCTGGGGTGGTGCCAGGATCAAAACAGGATGAACATTGACCCCGGGATCAGACAGATAAGTAACACGTTTGCTTTGCAGGACGCAGGTAAGTATGGGAGAGAGAGCATTCAAGTTAGTAGAACTAAGTGACTAAGTAAGTGACGTTATTACAAGGGGACATAAGGAGATGGCTGATAGCGCTTAGCAAAACAGAATATATAATTTCTTTTTGTAAAATAGTACAACTCTCTGTCCACAACTCTGAGTGTCCACGATATGGGGTATTAGGTCTGATGATACAATTCTAAAATCAATCATAAACCTTCAGCCCAAACTGGCCTGGTACCAGGTACTTATGAATTTAATTTTGGATACGGTGTTTTTTTATGGACAAACCATGTCCAGCACAAAAGTCTGATTCCAACACCCCACTTGGATTCAGATCTGGGATGTCATACCTCCCCATCACCTCCTCCATGTAACGCCATCATTACCCACATGAACATTGAAATTCCTCCAAAAAATGACAGAATCCCTAGATGGCACTCTTTCTAGTGCACCATCCACAGACTCCAAAAAAGAGGAGTAATCTGAGCTGCTGTTTGGTGCATATGCACAAACAACAGTAAAAACCATCCCTCCTGCAACTTGAAGCAGCAAAGAGACAACCCACTAGTTCTCCAGAGAGAACTCCAGCACAGAGGCGCTCAGCTGAGGACTTGTGAGTATCCCCACACCCACCCACTGCCTCTCCCCCTAGGCCAAATTTATGTAGGAGAGAGTCCAGCTTTTCTATGTCAATGTGTCAACATGCTCAGTGCCAAGTTGTTCTCTGCACTTAATGCTGTAGCAAGTAAAACAGAAGTAATGTTTACAATCACACTAATACTGAGTTTCTTTAATCTTGTGGTTTTCTGCAGTAACAGTATGAACTGGTGATGTCTCCCCTTTTCTAGATGGCTCTCAAGGCCTCAGTTTGAATAAATATAGATTTGATCTGACCAAATGGATAAATTCATGGCTTGTCTCAGTGAGGCCACTTACAAAGTTAATTGCTGCTGCAATAATTCTAATTTCAAAAATTCTAAATGGTTCAGGCAAATGCCTATTTGCAAATGTTTCAACTGCTGTCAGTTTTGCATTATATGCTTACTCCAGCTCCAGAAATCCTACGAAATTATGACCTTAGACATGCTGAATGCCATATACTACAGATTGCTAGCTTTTCAGTTTCTGTTGCAAAAATACATGCAATTCTCTGAAAAAATTGAGACTTAAAATGTACATAGGATTAAAAGTTTACAAAATAGTTTTTGCATGACCCACTGTGGCTTTTTTTTATGTTAGAGTTGTTTTAAGATAGTAGCAATTGGAACTGAGTCCTGGGTCTTCCTCAAAACCTCATTCAAATGGCACATGTGAGAAATACCTTTCCTTGTGAACATCTGGGATGCTTCTTTACTAAATGCCCCATCCATCCATCCATCCATCCATCCATCCATCCATCCATCCATCCATCCATCCATCCATCCATCCATCCAGGTCACCAGTCCTGCCCAAGCCATGTCAACTAGTTCTTTTAATGTGGAAAACTAGCTGCTATATTGTTCCTTTTCTATCCCATTCCCAAAGATGGTCTGAGCTACCTTTTAGAAAAAGCTTACTTTAGCTGTTTGTGATTTCATTATTTCTGTTACCATTTCATTCCCAACATTTGATCAAGTTTAGTGCATTGGTTTTGGGTCATTTTGCTTACACAGTGTAAAACAAGTGAAACTGATCACTTGCCCAACCTCATTTTTTACTTCAGTGGCGGTACAGATCTCCTTGAATAGACAGAGAGACAATAGACCTGTCACACAATGTATGTGCTGTGGAAAAGCTGCTGGGATTTTTCACAGAAAATATTTAGTCTTTTTTATCATTTTGATGAAAGCATAGCTGTAAATAATACAAATACATGATAACTTGAGCCATTTTATCAGCTGTAGGTCCAGGCCCCTGGATTTTTGCATGCTGTCTCAAAGTTATGCCGTAATGACATAATGAATATAACAGACATATGGTTAATTTGAGCAGTAACACCTGTGCTTTATGCCGTGATTAGCTACGGCCTGGCGTGAAAAAATATAGTCTACTTCAGTTTGTAAAGCAAAAGATGAAAATAACTGTATATCAGCAGACTATTGTAAAACAGGGTTAAGAGAGCAGTGGTGCTTGTACAAAAATGGGAACTGTTTCAAACATGGCAAGCTAAATAGCCAGGCTTTAACAGTATGATTTTAAATTTAATTTGTAGTTCAATGGTCTCAATGGCTTAAGTTTGCAAATTACAAGAAAAACTGATTGACACAGAATGGCTCTTAAGTGGAGGGTAAAATTGCATTTAGTTAAAGTGAAGCAGCATAGACAATTTGTGTAAACTGCATCTACTTCTGAAATCTTTGCAGTCAAACGTGACGATTTAATTCCTTTGGCTGTATTAGGATTTAATTGGTTACATTGATACATTACCTTTTTTTTCATTGATTTCAAGGAACTCTTCAGTTCTTGTTTATTTTTTGAACTGAATTATCAAACTCGTCCACTCTCAGCCACTCACCCCCTCCTCTCCCAGATTTTACTGTTGAGTTGCCAGTTCTGATGTTGATCCTCGTTTAGTTTCTCTTGTATTTGTTCAATTTTGGGGAATGTCTGAAGGTCCATTTGTTCAGCATTGAGTTTTCCTAAGTTCATTTGAATGACCCACCACAGCTGCTCAGCTGGAAGGAAGCTGTGTTCTTAATTTTTGCTGCTGGTCGTTGTAGAATTCCATCTGCTTGTGTTGAAGATTTGGCAACCTTGCCAACTCACGTGATTCGTTATGGAACCAGGAAGTCTGGACGTGTAAATAATGATTCCAGTCTGGGTTAGCTTTTTTAAAATGACTGAAACTAGCGACCACCCAGCTGGCTGAGATCCAGATCTGTTACAATGTGACTTTATTTTTAACATCAGTGGGACATGAAACTGTTGTGTGAGTATTTTACTGTAAAATTCTTACACATTGTACCTTTAATTTGAAATTTATGAATTCATCCTTAAAGTAGCCCTATGGGCTATATTATGGAGTTAGAAATTGATGCATGATTATTTGCATATACTGTATATTTTAACACGTTTTAACATACAGTACTCTTTTTTGTAGGGTGCTTATTTGTAGTTTGTCACTGTGTAACATACATTATATCACTATTACAACATACATATATTAGATTTTCTGAACCTTAAGTGAATTTTTATGTGATTCAACTGCACAAAATTGTCATGTAAAAAAAGTACAATACTTTCAGCTTGGTTGCCAGTATTTTATTCAAGAATAGCGCTGCACATGGTGGTAGCTTGTTGGAGTATAGCTCTGTGATACTGCTGGCAGTTTTTTATATTTTTGAGTATTTCCTGTTTGTTTTCCTCTGTAAATATTTGTCCCTTTTTTGCCACTTGTTATGGTGCTTAACCATAGCAGCAAGAGACTTGTTTCTAAGAAAGAGCAACTAATGGACATTTCTAAGGTTCATGTAATACTAAAATTGAGACCCCAAATCCCTGATGAGTTAAAAAGAAGAAGACGTGGTCGCACAGCAGGACTAAAGAAAGAGGAAGTTTAAACCTTCTCTTCCATCAGTAATAACAATGAATTATGAGAAGATGAACAATGAATTAGATCTCTTGTTAACAATCCAGAAATTAATTTCATCTAAATCTTAGACCGACAGTGATCCGGATCACCACCAAAATCTAATTGATTGGCTCTTGTACCATTTCCGACCAATCCTGAAAATTTCATCAAAATCCATTTAGGAGTTTTTGAGTTAACTTGTTAACAGACAAGCAAACAAACACAACCTCCAGGCAGAGGTAATGAATAAGACAAAGGAGATGATTGTGGATTTTAGGAAGAGCAGCAGCATGCCAAAACACATTTCCATCATGGAGAAGAAGTGGAGGTGGTGGAGGAGTATAAATACCTGGTGTTCACCTGGACAACAGACTGAACTGGAGACTCAACTGTGATGCTGTTTTTAAGAAGGGACAGAATAGATTTGACTTATTAAATGTTTGCAGCAAAATGTTGAAGTTTGTTGTGGAGAGCATGCTTACATCTGCAGTCACCTGTTGGGGGCGGAGCATCAGAACAAGTGATGCAAAGAGGCTGAACAAACTGATAAAGAAGGCTGGTTCTTCAACCTCGATGCTCCGGCAGTTGGATTATTGGTTCCCTGGATTCCCTCCTCATCTCCACCTCCTGGACATCTGTTGGAAATGTCTCATAAAAAAAAAGATCCAATTTAGTCCTGCACCATGATTCATTCTGTGAACTCGCCATTCTCTCCTCTGCCTCCAGAGCCTGGATTCCCCGGAATTTGTGTATTACATTCACCCCTGTTTAAAGTTGCAATATGTAGGATCAAATCGGAGTCCCGCAGTTCATGCAGAAAAAAAATACCTAAAAGCGAAGAATTAAAGACAATCAAACCCATACATGCTGCCTCAGCAAAATCTGTATAGCATTTAATTCATGTTTGTCTCTTTTAACCTTTTCATCTAATTCAATAAAGCATTTCCCAACGTATTTGTCATAAATTCATAAATAGTCTATATTTGTGTAAAACATTGTTTGTCAACACTCGTATAAATACTAGTCTTACAGGTCATACTAGTACACACAAACTCTTTCACAAATTTTCCTTTTTATTTTTCAAGTTCAAAAATCAAGAAAAGAGCTAGTTATTAGTCATGAGTTATATTTATTTTGGTGGATTCTTGATCAATTTATTATAGGGATGCATTCTTATCATTTGAAAATAGGTTAATAGGGTTAGTAAACTTTAATCTTATGAAAGTAATTTTAGAAAATGTGTACTCAAATTTAACCAGAAGATTTAAACAATCAATCTTGATTAATGTTATTAACTGTGCAGCCACATTTTCAGCTTTAGAATTTGCTCTTCTGTCACCCAGACTCAACTTCAGTTTCATTCCTTGACTTTAAGCAACTGTGACCTGCACTGCCACAAATTTTGGATAACAGCTAAAATGATCAAGGCATTAACACACCTCCCTATTACGTTGCATAATGCAGCTCTTTACCACTGCAGTAGAGTCTGTTTAGATATTGATTCTGTACTGTCATCTTGTGGTGACAAAGAGCAGTGCATGTTTGTCTGCTGGCCATCTTAAATGAGTAACTTTAAGTTGAAATTAAAATGTGGTTGTAGAAAATACCTTTTGAAATCAAAGCAGGGTTCAAGGCCTCAGAGCGCTTGATGATATGACCCGATAAGTGGGACTTGAAAAGGTCCCAGAAACAATCTCAGAGTTTTCTTATACATGATGTGCAATTTTTGGGTGAATCATGCCAAAGATCTATGGTCAAGACCTAGAGTAAGAGATTTGTGGTTGTTCAGTTTGACAGACTCACCTACAGCAGATTCGGCACTCGGATGACCAAAGGTGAATTACGATGAATATAGTGCTGTGTCACTGCAGCTGCAACTGACATCTGTTTCAAGAAACCTGTTTCCTTTTTCCTCATCTTCCTCCCTGTTTTTAGAGTGTAATAATAAGAGTTCGTTTTTTCTTTCTTTTGCCTGTCATGTTCTGACATGTTTAGAGGAGAGAATTGTGGGCCTGGGTGCTTTATTAGGTCAGAGCAGGCTTACTCTACAACCAGAAATATTCTGATGTAAAATGGACTTTATTTGAGTTTATGGCACGACAGACTGTGTATGGTTGTAGAAACATAATGATCAGGCAGAGAGACATAAGTTACAACAACAATAAGTTACAAAGGGTGGAGGCAGAGGTGATTTTAGGGTCCATTGGGGCCCAAAGCAAGAATCCCCCCCCCAACTAGTGTTTGTCATAATTTCAATAAATAATTGAGGGCTGGATAACTCCTCTGAATTTTCAATCAGTTTTACCCTTGTTGTGATTTGTTTGGTTAACCAAACTCTCTGAGTGCTTTTCTAGTTTTTTGATTGATTTGATTTAAGTATTTAAAATTACACATGAAAATGTGTTTGCTTGTGTGTGTGTGTGTTCATGTAGGGGCGTGTTCATAGGAGATAATCAAATTCAATCAAACATCAAATGTAAGATGCTGTGTTTACAGTGAAGCTCAGATGTCTAAGTGTAAGTAAATGCAGCATCTGCTGCTCAACATTACCTATTGTTAAGATGAATACCGAAAGCCTAAAAACGGTTATAATAAGCAAGGGTAGTTAATGTTCAGAAAAATTTCATACTAGCCAATCTCATATTTAAAATTGTCGTATTTTTAAATTTTTAAAACTTATAGAAAAAAAAAACATTTTTGCCGCTATGATATGTCAGCGAAAATACTATCCTTGAATACTGAATAAACATTGACATAGATAATAATTAATAACCTCTTAGTGTTTCTGCCATTTTTGCATAAAATGCTTTAATTAAACATACCAATTTTAAAATTGAAGCTGTTCTTGAACCATTTAGTTTAGAAATATGGTTAAGACCTCTTTGGAAATAAAAAACACTCTGAAGTTTCATCCATAATAGTCAGAATCAGTGTGAGTGTTACTGATTACACAGAAATTGCAGAACCGCACAAAATCTTGATTCATGAAGGGTTTTTGTGCATTGCCCAGTCAGGTTTGAGTGATGGTTGCTAAAAGCTTTACAAGAAAGACTGACTTTAGTGATGTAGTAGTTGTAAAATATTGAATAAAACGTTGTGCTGCATGATTGGCTTTATTTTCACTCTCACATTGAGCTTTATGACGTGCAAATTTACAAGTTAATCCCCGATTTTGCATCCAAGTACATTGTGGGTAAAACTCATCATCTAAGGGCCCGGTCATTTGCTCCGCCCCCCGCCCAACTCTGATTTGTTCCGCTAATGGTGCGGTGGACTGGTAAACAAAATGATTTATGGGTCCTACATGGGCATTAAGATAGTTTTCTTTTTTAATCAAGTGGTTTGACAAAAACGCTCATTGTGTCTAAAGCTTTGATCATAACCTTTTTTGGCATACATTATTGGAATCACGAGACTTTTGGCTTCAAACGATGTATAACATGTTTAGATCCTCTGGACGCCTGATGATGTTACACTACAAAGAAAAAAAAATAAAATACAGTGCGACCTGCGGGTCAAGTATTGCGAAGGGGATAAAATTGTAGCAGTGTTTTGATAGATTTTTATTTAATTTTGGTTTATGGTAGCCACTTAATTTATGATAACCAGTTTATATTTTGTAAAAACTATAACATTTCTTTACATCTCAATGACATGTAAAAGCCATGCAGTGTTCAAATTGGCCCTTTTTGAATGTTCAGCTGTTGTTCACAAACTTGTCTCATCTCATCTCATTTTGAAATGCTTTATTTCATGTGAGCACGGCCCTTGGGCAGCACTAAGCCCCGCCCATCTCTGTTCCCTGCGCGTTCGTGAGACATCAGAGATTTTAGCATTGCTAGTAAACAAACAGCTGATTAAACTGCAATTAATGATAAACAAGTGTTGCAGTGCCAATAAATGGACTTAAAATGTGATTAAAAAGAAACAAAAACTTTGGACTGAGGAACTTTGAGCCTGAAGACTCCAACTGCATGTTATTGAAAGGTTAGTCTGACGTTTACTCATGTATCTGTGTTGTTTTGCCGCATCTAGTAGAGATGCGGTTCTTCAAGCTTACCAGTTTGACCCAGAGAGAGATGTAACGATGTTAGCTCTTCTGTAGGAACAGTTTGACTAAGCAGCAGCCCAGCTCCTGTTCTGATTAGCAGCGGATAGGCTCCGGTAATGGTGTTAGCGCTTCATTAGCAGCAGCTAAGCTCAGGTTGTTTTTAGCAGGGACACTACTATTATAAATAAATTCAAATGCTGCTCTTCTGTCCTCTTCAACTGGGACCTGATGAAGTGTTTTGTGTTCTTCTGATAAGCCAACAACAGCATTTTGTGTTGGGAGTTTCCTAATTTGAACCAGTGGTTTTGAATCAGCAACTAAATTGCGGGTGTCCGAGGAAGTTACTACTGTACCTGGTGGGCGGAGAAAGTTCTCGAAGGGTGTGTGAACCCCATCAGAGCACAATCCCCTCCCGGCTTCCTACGTCAGAAGCTGGGACAATTTTGAAAGGCAAACATATTAGACTGGATTCAGAAACTCCTATCTCACTCGAAACAGCATGGATGTTTTTTTTCCAACTTTGTATGAGTGTATATGCACCACAGACACACAATAACACCCCAAATCCCAGAAAAAGTTGATTTTCATAATATGGGAACTTTAACCCATTTTGCCCCACTGGCAACTACAGTATAGTTGCCAAAGTGTATCCCTGTCATTTTTAACTCACAATAAAAAATTGCAACATTACTTATCCAACTTTTTCCACTTATATTCCAGTAGACAACTTAGACAAAAGATTTGTTTAAAAAAATTGTTTCCAAGTGCGTCCTATTGTATGACATCATCTGCTTCCTGCTCCTTCCCGCTGAAGACATGGTAACTGCAAACTGTCCTGGAAAGAGGTCATTTATATACATTTCTGATGATTTCCCCCCAAATTTTTTTACAATAATTTACTAATTTAAGTCTCTAGAGTAACCCTCCACCCAAAAATTGTACCTAGGATAAATATTTTTCTCTTCATGGACTTATTTCTGTGGCAACTATAGTAACCAGAGGGCACAAAGCATGTCGCTAGCTACAGGAAAACACTGTCTGCAGGATTGCTCCCAATTTACTTAATAAAAATTGTAGAATGGTGTACAATGGCTCATTTTAATCCTCTTAGAACACTTTTCCAAGCTAAATAAATTCACAGGTATGCAATGCCTGTGTGCATAGGATTTTTACATGTTACCATGCATCATTTCTTGCTCGGAAACATTAGCTTGTGTCTCGCAGTCAAATCTTAGCTAGCTAGTAAAAAAGTTAGTAAAGATGTTGATGTGCAGCTGGGGCTGCACTTTACTTTGCACACAAGTGCAAACATAACCACACAACTATGCCCCTCCCCCCTAACACACACACAAAACTTTTTCCCTCTGGTAATTGCATATAAGCATTTTTCTTAAAAAGACATAGGTCAAAAAAAATGTATCCTGTATGTTGTCCTTTTTTAGCTACACCGTAGCAGAGGCCTTGGACATGCTGTTGGACTCTGAAAGTGTGGCGGACATCACAGTTGTGCCTGAATCAGAAATGCATGCACATGACACAGACTGTGACCAATCTGATGAGGATGTCACTGGTGACTTCAACCACCTCCCTTCAAGACTACTAAAAGGTGAAGGCTTTCTACCAAATACTGACATGCAATTGCCGAATCCCCCCAATGATCCTGGGTGCTCATCCTCAGCAAGTCAGACAGTGACTAGAAAAGTCAGTGGCACAAATTAAACGGTGACCAGTCACATCGTTGGGCCTACACTCCAAAAAACTAAGAACCAAGACAGGAAATTCAAAAGGATCAAGATTGCAGCCAAAGCGCCACCACGAGTCAACAAAAAATATCAGATCCCGAAGTATGTCCCGAGAGAACATGATCCTGGATCTACATCAGATGATCCAGTCGATATCTTCCTATCCCAAGTCCCTCAGATATGCCACACTGGAAATGTCCAATCTCTATGCTGAACAAAAAGGGAAATCACTTAACCTGATTGAGGATAAACTTCTGACATTCTATGGTATTCTGCTGATCAGTGGATGCAACACTCGGGCCAATACAGAGATGCTGATGCATGCTTTTATTACCTGTAGAATTGACGACCAGTGGCGGCTGGCCAATAGAGGGTGCTAGGGTGCCGTCCTCTCTCAAAAACATGATGTGACAACAAATAAGAATTTTTTTTTTTTTTTTTATTACATGTATTTAGAGTTAAAAACACTCATATATATATTTATATACTGAGAAGATAAAAAACAGATGCTGGATAGGGGTTTCTGAATTTGTACTGCCTCCAGTGAGCCGTTAAAAATCAGCATGGCTTTCTACGTCACAAGCTGAAACATTTTCATGTTCACACCCAGTCAGAGTACTGTCTCCACCCACCAGGTACAGCAGTAACTTCACCGGACATCCGCAATTTTGTTACCGATTCAAAACCACTGGTTCAGATTAGGAAACTCACCACGCAAAATGCTTTGTTGTTTGCTGCTCAGAAGAGCACAAAACACTTCATCGGGTCCCAGTTGAAGAGGGAAAAAGTGGCATGGGTTGAATTTATTTATGATAGTAATGTCTCTGCTACAGTTGGCAAAAAACTGATGGTTTGTGCTAATCATTTCCAGACTTACTGTTTCGCCAACTACGGTCAAGTGCAAAAATTATAAAACTACATAACTCCATGAGACTACTACATACACTCACCTAAAGGATTATTAGGAACACCTGTTCAAGTTCTCCTTAATGCAATTTGGCGTAAATGCCTTGTTGATGCTAGAGGTCAGAGGCGAATGGGCCGACTGATTCAAGCTGATAGAAGAGAAACTTTGACTGAAATAACCACTCATTACAACCGAGGAATGCAGCAAAGCATTTGTGAAGCCACAACACGCACAACCTTGAGGCGGATGGGCTACAACAGCAGAAGACCCCACCGGGTGCCACTCATCTCCACTACAAATAGGAAAAAGAGGCTACAATTTGTACGTTCTCACCAAAATTGGACAGTTGAAGACTGGAAAAATGTTTCCTGGTCTGATGAGTCTCGATTTCTGTTGAGACATTCAAATGGTAGAGTCAGAATTTGGTGCAAACAGAATGAGAATATAGATCCATCATGACTTGTTTTTAACACTGTGCAGGCTGGTGGTGGTGGCGTAATGGTGTGGGGGATGTTTTCTTTGCACACTTTAGGCCCCTTAGTGCCAATTGGGCATCATTTAAATGCCACGGGCTACCTGAGCATTGTTTCTGACCATGTCCATCCCTTCATGACCACCATGTACCCATCCTCTGATGGCTACTTCCAGCAGGATAATGCACCATGTCATAAAGCTCGAATCATTTCAAATTGGTTTCTTGAACATGACAATGAGTTCACTGTACTACAATGGCCCCCACAGTCACCAGATCTCAACCCGATAGAGCATCTTTCGGATGTGGTGGAACAGGAGCTTCGTGCCCTGGATGTGCATCCCACAAATCTCCATCAAATGCAAGATGCTATCCTATCAATATGGGCCAACATTTCAAAAAATGCTTTCAGCACCTTGTTGAATCAATGCCACGTAGAATTAAGGTAGTTCTGAAGGTGAAAGGGGGTCAAACACTGTATTAGTATGGTGTTCCTAATAATCCTTTAGGTGAGTGTATAAGATTAGTTTTAATTTAGGATTAGTTAGCTTTATCTACATGGTAGTAACTGTAACGCCACATACAAACCAAGTAACACATCTAGACAGAATATTTTTTAACTATTCAGAAACACCCTGCAGCAAGGGACGAGCCTGCATTTCTTCAGGAACATCTCTTTTTGGGTCAAACTGGCAAACTTGAAGAACTACATCTCTAACAGATGCAGTTGCAAAACAACACAGATACATGAGTAAATGTCAGACTAACCTTTCAATAACATGCCATTGGAGTCTTCAGGTTCAAAGTTCTTCAGTCCAATGTTTTTAGTCACATTTTAAGTCTTCTTGGCACTGCAACACTTGTTTATCATTAATTGCACTTTAATCAGCCATTTGTTTACCAGCACCGCTAAGCTCTCAGACATCTTGCGAACGCATCCAGGGAACAGTGATGGATGGGGCTTTGAGCTGCTAGGCTCCCCAACAGCCCTGCCCACCTGAAATAGAGCTTTGCATTGGGAGCTGGGATGAGGGAGTGTGGGAAAAACAGCTGCACTTACAGTAAGGGCCAATTCAGATTCAGAGCGTGTAAAAAGTGCATAATATGGGATCTTTAAGAGGTCAGTTTAGACTAAGGAAAGGAACCACACAGACCAGGTGAGGAAGTATTTTAGAGAGAAAATATTTAGTCTTTGCATTGGAGCATGCGGGATCAGCTGCAGCGGCTTCAAGCATACACAATTTCTAAACATTCTCGACTCAGCGGATCTAATATCTGTGCTGACTGAGTAGCGCAGAGCTGCAGCATGCTGTTAGCGCTTCACTGCTAAGGGAAAACAGAAACAATGATTTACAAGAGTATCCAATAACGCCATAAAAAGTCCCTTTTTTGAAAAAGAAGAGTCTAAACACTAAAAGTATAGCAATACAGCAATGCTCCCTGCATTTTACAGACTGGGGTGAAGTCACATGACTGGACATAGTCACATAACTCAACCCCAGCACTACACTAGAACTGAAAAGTGGTAAAGACGATTTTGCCCCGAATGAGAAGCTCAACGGCTGTTTGTCATTTTTTGAGTGGTGCACATGCATTGGAAACGGGAGAGATCCGTGGGAGGGTGTGCGACAGTCTGACTTCTGATGTTAAGTTAAGACTGAGAGACTGACCAGGAGGGAGCCCTATCCTCTGGGACTGAGTGGCTTTAAGGCCTCCTCCTCCTGAACCTCAGCCTCTAACTTGGATGTTAAAATATCCTCCCACAGAAAAAACAGAGAAGATAGGCTGGTGTCAAATGCCGCTTTTCCACCGACAGTTCACGGTGCGGCTCGGTTCACTTTAGCCCCCCGCGGACCCTTTTCCACCGCCTTTCTTAGGTCTTAACATTCAGGTCATTCCGCGCCAACCCGGCCTCTTTTTTCAGACCACCTCCTCTGTGGTCCGAAGCGGCCCAAAGCAGGCCCACACGCCCACCTGTCTTTTGATTAGTCCAGTAAACTGCTACCAGTGACACGACTACCTATGTAGTGGCAGCCCCTGATTGGCCCCGCTGTGTGTGGTGTTCACTTGGTGTGATTCAGAAGCGCTCCCGCAAAAGGCTTTTAAAAAAACTCCCAGCAACCATACAAATATTTTATTTTAAAATACAATTGACTTTGGACAATGGTGACTTCCTCTACAAGAACCAAAAATCAAACCAACCAAAATGAACCACAGACAGAGTGCAAAGTACAAAAACACACGTATATCTGCCATTGTTGTTGTTGTTTCACGCACTGTCACGTCGCGGACAAAGACTTTAGCGCGCCATTTTTCATAGCCAGATGGGCACGCCCCTATCCCCACTTACGTCCGCTTTATGTTTCCACCTCCTCAAGCGAGTTGATCCGCGCTATACTGTACCGCTCTCAAGCACGCCGTGCCAATTTGTCGGTGGAAAAGGGGCAAAACAGACTTGGAGAGTGGGGGCTTCACAGTGGTGGGGCATGTCTGTGGCAGAGCCTCCTTTAAACCCCAGCAGTAGCAGAACATCAGCAGGTTCTGACTGTGGTGGAGCATCCGACAAATGTGACGCAAGAGCTGAGCATGATGACGCTATTGGAGTGCAGAACTGTGTGGCTGGGATGCAGGCACATGAGATAATGTAATTATTACTCATTTCTGCACTTCTATAACTATGCCTAAGTACATTCTACAGAGCATAACTTGGCTAATTTCTGCAGAGTTAACAGATGTAGACCTCCAAATTTTGTATGACCTTCAGATTAGCTAAAGATTGACACATACAGGGCTTCATTGAATGGATTTCTATGGCAGAGCAGCTACATTCAATCCCTACATAACCAAGTGCTGTGCAAAGCCTTGGATTCATTGTTGAAAAGCACATTACCACTTGAGTGCAAAGCCATGGAGAGCTGTACTCTGTGGTGATATTCTTCTCTGTCTGGCAGACTGGATGAGTTTGGGTTTTGCTGTTGCCCACAACCAGCTCTCAGCATAGACCATATAAGTGGTCACCAAAGGTCACCAAACCTGCAGTTTAAAATGTTACAATTTTGAAAAAATTAAAAATAAACAAAATAGGATTGTAGTGATTTTCCTTCTCACCATCTCTTGTGTAATAAACAACTATCCAACTTTATTGCAGCTTATTTTATTTTTTGATTATTTTAATGTTTTTAGTTTGGTGATTCCTTATTACAAATAGATGATGATTTATGTTAGGTTAAAAATATAAAGTCTGTCTTTTGCTTTGTACAGTAAAACATAAATCAACTTCACGTCTGTTCAGGGGGGGCAAGAAATCCACTAGTGCCCTGCACTGGTGTAATAGCATGGATGTTTGTCTGTCTGTCAGCGCGCAACGTTTTGCTCACGTAATCAGCAGCGCATCCCTTCCTATCGGGAGCACTTCACACGTGTAAATCACTTGCGTAGCGTCACATCCAACTGGTCCGGGAAGATCACGAAATCTCTGAGAATAGAATATGAGAATAGCAAAACGGTGCATGATTTCATCAGTACACACAACAAAAAGCAGGGAGAAAGACAACATGTATCCAGAGGGTATGTGGCTTATTTTCACACCATCTAAGGACTTCAAACCCGTCACAGGCAACGCAAAAACCGGAAGTTGGTGTCTTGTGAATTTGGACGCTTCTACCCTTCCTTCTGTTCCCTCCCTAACACTCTGCGCATGTCCGGTCGCCTAGCAACCGTGACAATGCTAAACAAAAGCAGTGACAATGGAATGTGAAGGAGGTGTCCTTCTCCCGTTTATTCTGCAATTACTTATTAAAATGTTGTCTTGTGTTCCATAAATAGTTTTATTTGTGTACCTATATTGTTGAGTTTTATATCGTAAATATTTTCTACACGTCATTAAACAACTTTATTATATATTATTATATTATATATTTTCTTGTTAATAAACGATCCATTTACAATAAAAAGGGAAATAAAAAGTAAACACAATGAATTATGAGACGTATTTCTTTCAGTTTATTCTGAAAAAGTTTATAACAAAACCAAAAACTTGATGAGAGCTCTTCATCCGTGTCCTCCTCTTCCTCACTGCTGGCTGGCTGAGAATAGGATTTATAAATAGATTTATAAATATATAGATTATATAGATTCCACTCCACAGGTTACTCCAGAGCTTGATAAAGGTGTTTTTCTGCTCTTTCATTCCTAAAACATATTTGAAAAAGCTTAAATCACCAACAAGAAATTACCTGTGTGTGCAAGGAGATACGAACGAGAAAGTTTTTTAGAGATGTAAACATACAATAAAAACACGATTAAAGCTAAAACCAAAGGTCTAATTAGACCAACGCTGTAAGAATTTACTTTTTTACTACTAGTTTTTTTTAACTTACATCTGAATCCAAACTCCTCTCCCTCTGCGCAGCTTCTCGGTTTATCCGTCATTGGTTTAAACTCTCTGCCGAAATGCTGAAAAGAATTGTGGGATATGTAGAACGTGAAAGGATACACCAGACCCATCCTTAAAATTTGGGGGAAAATAGTACGCATTTCGAGGAAGTATTTGAAGAATCCTTGGAATTTGGACAGTTCTCGTTGCGGCGGTGTGACGTAACATCCTTAAAATACGACCTTAAAAGTATGCAGACCCTGAATTTGTACACAGCCATAGTCTCGCAAACGGAAATCCACATGTGTCCTTTCATTTTGAAACTTCCGGGTATGGATGCGTGATTTCCTGTCTGTTTATCAGTACACACAACAACAAGCAGGGAGAAAGATGACAACATGTATCCAGAAGGTATGTGGTTTGTTTTCATCTATGGACTTCAAACCCGTCACAGATACTGTACTTTCTTGTAGTCTCACAAACAGAAATCTGCACATGTCCTTTTATTTTGAAACTTCCGGGTATGAATTCCTGATTTCCTGTCTGGTCCAAACTAAACT
Organism: Pachypanchax playfairii; assembly: GCA_006937955.1. NCBI lineage: Eukaryota > Metazoa > Chordata > Actinopteri > Cyprinodontiformes > Aplocheilidae > Pachypanchax > Pachypanchax playfairii. Next base: position 151,964 of record SSNP01000078.1, on the reverse strand, counting down.
GCTGAACATGACGCGTTTCAGAAGCGCACCGCATAAAAAATAGAACTGCTGCGTAATGCTTGCAACACTGCGCTCCTGGGACGTGTCTCATGCATGCTGCTGCGCGTGCAGTAGAAAGGGTCTGATTGACTTTATTGGCTGCTATCAGCCTTGTATTACGCCTCACTAACATTGCGCACTGCTCACGCGTCCAGTGGAAAGCAGGGGTAACAGCATTTAAAGTAACAGCGTTAAGCAACGTGTTTTGATTTTCAGTAACGGAATAATTGAATTAATTACAATTTCCAATGTTACAATGCTGTTATTGTTACTGAACGTAAAATGTAGTGTGTTACTATAAGTTGGTAAAGAGATTTTGCCCTGAATGAAAAGCTCAATGGCTGTTTGTCGTTTTTCAAGTAGTGTGCATGCGTTGTAGCCCCTCTTTTTCCCCCAACGGCAGAAACACCTCCATGAATCGTGAATTTGCGTAGGAGTCTTCCCTTTTGTTTTTTTTTTCTTTTGTTTTGTTTGTTTACTATCAGCATCGCTGGAGTTTTTTGTGGAACTACTACAACTTTGTTTCTTCAAACATCTTAGACTCATCAATGGTAAAAGGCTGTAGTACAAGTGCTGCTAGCACTGAAATGTTAGCGGCAGCAGTGCCAGTGCATGGATAATCACTGTGAAGCCTGATGCTTGGGTGGTGCAACACGGATCTCAGCTAAGCTTTTCCCCTGTTCACACCAGACACGTCTTTCTCCGCGCCGGTCCACAAGCGTTTCTGCTCCTCTGTTTATTTTTCTGCTCCTCTGGTTATTCAGAGCTATTTTTTCACCATGGGTAAGTAAATAACATCAAAAAATAATTGAAGAGAGCTTGTTTCATCATGACTTGTCTCCAACTCCTCTCTCTCACTCTCTCCCCATTTGGGTTTAGACACCCAAATCCCCACCCCCTCAACGTAGTTAGCCTCTCCGTTGCGCTGTGTGTATGCGTGTGTGTTGTGTTCATTTTCATCTCTATAGTATGTTTAAATACACAAATATGATCGCATTTGTCAATTTTATTTTGTCTCGTGTCTTGGTGTGACTTCTTGCCAGAATTGACGCGGAACGCTGCCGGCTCGCGCAGAAAATAGACCAGATGCTGAAATGATTGCTTTGCGGCACGGGCAGGCTGTGCCGCTTCGTAGTGCTCCATGTCTAATGTAAACTTCACTATAGATTAGCAAGGGCACTGAAAGGAAGCGGCCTCCATTCTGCTCCACTTCGCGGCACTTCCACGTGCAGTATGAACCAGCCCTGAGGCCTGCACAAACTACGTAGTACATAGAACGTACGTAAGAACTGTGATTGACAATCTAGTAGCCAATAGATAACGAACCTGTTTCATTATCTATTGGCTACTTTACTTCAAACCCCACCAGGTCTACGATTTATGAATATTATAACTTTTTCTTTTGGAAAGCATAAGTACAAGACCGCTACAAGTTGATCAAATGATTTCAAATTAAAATTGACGTCTAAATTTTCTAAAAATTCCTCTTTAACACCTTTACCAATGGGGCGGCTGTGGCTCAGTGGTTAGAGCCGTCGTCCTCCAATTTGAAGGTTGGTGGATCGATCCCGGCTTCCACCGCCACATGTCGAAGTGTCCTTGGGCAAGACACTGAACCCCATGTGTGAATGGGTGAATGCAAAACCTTGTAGTGTGAAAGCGCTTTGAGTGGTCTGAATGACTAGAAAAGCGCTATACAAATACAGGACATTTACCATTTACTATAAATCGATAAAACAAACTGCGTAACATGACTAGATACACACAAACATGGTTATATTGAGGCTGGGTGGCATGGCTGCTAAGCTGGCCACCGTAGTCTAGAGGGAGTGCACTCGCCTCTCGTGCAGAGGATCCCTGGTGATGAAAGACCCCGTGTTGAAATGGAATCAGTTTTGTTGCCAAGTTTTATTTGTACAATTTAAGGATTTTTTTTTTAGTAACACAGTAACAGTTTACTTTTTTGGAACAAGTAGTGAGTAACTATAATTACTTTTTTAAAGTAACATTCCCAACACTAAAAAAAGCAACAAGCAAAGGGTCAACAATCAACACCTTATTTTATTGCTATCTTATTTATACATCAAATAAACATGCATAGTGTTATCATTTATTTACATAAGGTTAAGCAAGATGTATAGTAAAGTGGTACCATAGTGTATATACATTAACCCGCCGAAAAAATGTTCCCTGGAGCCAAGGTTGTCTAACTGGCTGCAAGCCCGGCAAGATTTACTTTTGTATCCCAAAAAGGACAGAAAGATTTTCAAATGTTGCCACCATGCCTTTTGTTGGGTTAAATATGGACAAATATTGATTTCTTTTAACATGTATTCTATTTGGATCCATGCTGACATGGGGTTGTGGTGGTTGCTGTTGAGGTCCTTTGGTTGGAAATTCCTTTAGTTGAAGTCCTGTTGGCTGTAGAACTATACTGTAATGGGAAAAATAGGGGATTTTGTTGGATTAAACTTTTCCTCAATCCATTGGCTGCTCACATACACATAAAGGCTGCAGCTCAGTCACTCTCACTGTTCAGACTTTTGAAGCTCAGAAGTCTGAAGGTGAATACAAAAGCTTGTGCATCTTGCATTTCTGGAGCCACGGAAAACTCCAATTCAAACAAAGTCATATAATCTTACAGTAGCCTCAGTCTATCATTCCACAGTAATAAAATTCTCTTAAGTAAATAAAAAAAGTCAACGTTTTTTTCCATTTTTATAATCATGCTGAAAGAACATAAATAAAACCCTACTTTTCTAAAGCAACAGGCTAAAAAGAGCACTCAAACTACTTAATAAATGGTAAATTAAAAAATAGAAATGAAGTCAGAATAGAATAGTGAAGCATAAATACAAATAAATGTCCTCCTTTAAAATGGAATCTATAATGTCTCTTTTTAAAAAAAAAAAGTGTGATGTGTTGGTAGTATTGAATATGTAATAAATAAACATGCATCTCTTGTTGTTTAGCTGAGTTTTGTTTTCAGTCTCAAATAAGAAGCCTGCATGCTATTTCAGAATAGGCCATTTACTACCATTATAACAAGTTTGTAACTATGATTTTCAAAAAGTGATTAACATCTCTCTGAGGTTATGAGAAACCAAGAGGAAAGTTAATATGTATGCTTTGGTTTTCCTCCCTGCCAGCAACCAAACAGTGACACATTCCACAATAAGAAACCTATATTGCAAAAATGTTTTTTTTTTTAATCAGTTTTTTTTCTGTCTCATGTCTTCCATTTCAAAGGTACATTTTTGGGAGCGTATGTTAAACAAATAAAATAAGTTGCTGAAAAATGTTACATTGACTTTTCATTGTAGCCATTTCTAAAACAAGTTTTAACTTGATAATTGTCATGTTTTTGTGTCTAATAGAGATTATCAGGAGCTGATACGGTATACTGCAGCCTATTGCTTGTTGAGAATGTAACTGAGACAACAGCATTAGTTTCTATTGGCCTGTCACCACATCCATTTTCATCTTCTGCTTTAATCACAAACACAAGTTGTTCTCTTTTGATGTAGCACTTGCATTATTGCTAATATACATCACTGTGAGGGAAAATGTTCAAAACATTCAGCAGCCATTCGGCAGCAGTTTCTTGGTTTTATAGTACCCATTCAAGCATCATTCTGGTCAGATTGTTGACACAATAGTTTTGAAATTTAATTATTTGTATAATTGCAATATTTAGTAGTAAAACTCAAATTACGCAGAAAACCACTTGACAAGAACAGAATACAGTTCACTGTTAATGTGCTAAATAACAGTCTCAACTAAGTGAACACACATTTGAATGTTTTGATGAATTGTTAAAGTTCCTGTGTTTTAAAAAGATAAAGTCTACATTTACCCTCAGAGGAAAATACAAAGCCATATTCATTGTTAGCTTAATTACATTTGATTATTTTAACATAATAATATTGATGGTATTGCTGCATCATAGACCATCTCAGTGATTACAAAGGAAAAAAGTACTGTAGTTGAAACCTGCATCACCCAAGGAACAACAGTAAATTCTAACAAAAGAAAGGTTATCAACTTCACAAATGAGGAGAAATACCTCAAACAGACCATATATAGATATTCAACCATTTGGATAAGCACTTAAGACATCCCTCAAAATTATGGCCTTATTTTTCCTTACTGGGCTTTTATAATGCAAACATGTAGTGAGATAAAATGCCAGAAACCTAAGAAGAGAAATATTGCATAAATTATGTAAATTTGCATGCAGAGATCAAAATATGGTGTAAATTAATAAAATCCTTTAGGTCTAAATGCAAGCAATCTTCTTGTGGGTATGTCCATGCTTGGCAGGGTATCAATTATTGTATGTGTTTATGAAAGGATCTTCAGTTGGTTACAGCTTTCATTTATGCCACTAGATGTCTCTATATCCCACAAACTTTTAGTTTTTGAACATTTCTTACATTCTTGTTTCATGTTTATGCTGTTTAATAAGGAAAACTATTGAATTTATATCATTATTTTTTTAAACAGTCCCTGTGGACTCTGTATATCAGAGGGTGGAGTAATTTTCCTCAAAAGCACTTTTGTATAATGCCAAGTGCTACAAAACTGTTCACCAGACTTCCAAGATACAACTGGAGTAATCAAAGGCCACCACATCAATTGCTTCATTAAAAATGGTATAACGCAGGCAAAGAGAACTTGTATTTCTCAGTGAATTAAAAACAACTCAAAGAGTGGCAGAGGAAGAAAAAGCATTCAACAGCTGGCAGAAAGGATTATCCTTTGAATACATGTTTAAAATTTTAAAAGCACATTCCTCTGGAGTGAATTGTCTTATTTCTCATCCGCCATCTGTTTGTCTTCATATTTTCATTTAAAAGTTGGTTCTGCAGGCAAAAATGGAAAATGAAATTACAAAAAAAAAAATCAGTGATCAATTCATCACCACAGAGAATCAAAGCTAAATGCCATATTTCTTCCTCTCAGTCAAGTTGGCTTTAAATCACAGCCCCACCTTAAAGTGAACATACTTAAACTTGACAGATGAGACCTTTTTTATCCCTTGGAAAATATTTTCCTCACACTAAGTGTGTGAGCGATTATCAAACACCACCTTCTGCAGCAGGTTAGCCTATTTATAGTCAAGTAACTCACTGAGTTGCAGTGACAAGGCATAAGCATACATTGCAATTCTAAATGAAGCTGCAATAATAAGCCTTATCCTTCACTAAAAATAATCTCACATGAGTTTGCTACTTCATTCATGATTCCAAATGTAGAAATTGTACAAACCCATCTCAGAACACACCAAGGTAACACTTCCTGTACATACATACATACACACATACATACAATAAAAGACACTTCTTGTCTACACACACATTGCCCCTCACTCTCCTGGACACACGCTGCACTACAAGTACAGATAATACGTCCAGTAGAGTAGGTTGACAATGACAAAAGAAAGGGGGAAGGCAACTCTGGAGTAGTTGTCTATGTGATGGGGATTCTCCACATGACAGCAGTTTATAAAACTGAGAATTTTGCGGAGCGTGGCCAGAGCAGTGAGGCACCAGTTGGTGGATTCTGGAGGGGAGGCTTCAGGCTTGGGTTCACTGCCAGAGGGGCTGGAGGGGCTGATACCAAGTTCTGTTGAGGCAGGAGCTGGGGGAGGAGTTACTGCAGGCTCCTTGCGTCTCTTGGCTCTGTTGGAGTGTCTGGAAATAGTGGTGACTATGCCGTTCATTTCATCCTCCATGTCAAGCATATGGTGGCTATACTGAGGGAGAGAGCACAGAAGAAAAGTAATGTTTGAATAAAGACAAAAGGATACTCTTACAGGGGAGGGTTTATAGCACATGTGAAACTTACCCAAAGAACTAGATGACATGATGAGGATTATTGTGATGAAAAAGACAGCAACCACCAGGATGAGCACACTGATTGTGACCACAACAACAGTAATGACCACAAGAATGAACAAAAATACAATTAGATATGTATGGAGGGATCTTACCATGAACATGTGAGCATCAGGGTGAGTGAGAGTGCAGAAATGAGCCACAGCATACTCAATCAGGGCTCCAAAGATAAAGCTGAAGCAGATTCCCAAGTAAACATCGATGGCCTTGATAAAGCAGTTGGCATTGGGCAGTGATGTCCGTGCTCCCATCATGAGGGTGGTCATGGTCAGAACTGTGGTTACTCCTGATAAGATACACAAAAGCACCAAGTACAATTTTTTCAAATCAGTTTCTGAAAACATCATGAAATCAGATAATACGAGAAACTCTATAGCGTTCTGTTCAACATGGAGTCACAAAGTAATGCTGCTAAACAACTGCTGATGTATTTTTTTATATTTTTGTCATTTCAACCAGTTTAGATTTATGCTGAAGACAGACTAGATTGTCAATAAGTAAAACAGGTTACACAGATGGCCAAAGCTGATAGCAAGCAAATAAACCAGATGGATAGAAAATGACTTGGAAAGAACTGCAGAGGACCTCAGGCTTGGGGTCTGCTGTGTGCCAAAATTATGTATGTTATCCAGTAGATTATCATACAGATTAGGTGTTGAGTAATTTCCATGCTTCCCCATATCATAGTACCATAGTAATTTCATTTTGACCTTGAGCAGTGAAATCATATTTGTGACCTTGGTGTAATAGAAATACAAATTTAAACTGTGGCCATGTCTGAGGTTTTTAATGAAACCTTTAAAGAGGCCATTTCATACAAATTTCAGGACTTTCTGGTTATTTCTTAAGTATTAACCAGTAATAGGAAACATTTTATTACTAAAAAACGTCAGGAAACACTGATTAACAGACCTTTCAATCTGTCTGAATCAAAATTCGTCTGGTTCCGGCTGATTCCGTGTCAGGCTTCTGCAGCACCTCGTTCATATTAATTATTCATATTTGTTGGACTCAGATTGGCTAACAAACTAGCCTATGAGAGCAAGGTATACTGTTTCCTGCCCCGCTGTGCATGGTAACAGCAGACGTTCTCTCTTCCTGTTTGCTATGTCTTATGCTACAGCTTTTAGCCAGCAGCATGCTAGATGTGGTTTCAACTGCAGGAGCTGCCGAATACTAATGAACAAAGGAGTTGTGACGAAACAAGTACCGGCCGTTCGAACTTGGGTGTTATCACCACCTGCGTAGTTTGACAGATTAAAACTGAAAGAGAAGTTGTTGACCTGTTTTCACACCCACTATGAAGGTAAGAACACCTGTGGTGCTAAAATATTCAACAGAAACTTCAGAAAAAATGTTTTTAATGGAAGGGCCTCTTTAAGGTGTATCTGACAGACTTATTTTTCAATAAAACATTTAGAAGCATTATAAAGTTGTTTTTAACAAAACGGTGCATTTCACCACTGCTAACGATCAGATTGGAAAGTGACAACTCTTTCCCTCCTGCCCACAGCTACCCTGATGAGTTCAGTTTGATAAACATGGACATTATCTTAAACTATTAATCATGGATCACATCAAAGATAATTTGAGGTCATGTGTCCAAAAAGACATCATAGAGAAATACCAAACATCTTGTTCCAATTTGGGTTTCATCAGAAAAGTTGTGTAGATGTGTGTGTTTTGTCTTGCAAACAATATAACTGCGCGGTGAATTAAAGTCGTAATGTCTTAATGAGACTGAGTAAACATAAATGTAAATATAAGTAAATGTAATTTGCTTCTGGTTTTAAAGTAACTAAATTAACTAAAATGGGGTAAAATGTATGCTAGAATAAAAATGGAATAAATTTAGTTTTTGCATTATTAAAAAAAAGGATTTACAGTACTGTGAAGGTGTGACTTGTCAACAGTATACAACATTTTCTTATATGAATAGAAAAAAAACCCAGCATTTTACCTATACAAATGCGAGCTGGAACAGAGGATAAGGAAATCCAGAAGGAAACCCATGAGAGTACCACCAACAGGCTAGAAGGGACATACGTCTCCAAGATGAAGTATAGAATACTCCTCTTCAGCTCGAAGTGGAAAACTAGCTTGGGGTAATGGCCTTTATGAAGTGAGACAAATACAGAACAGAAAACCGGAGCAATAAAATTACAGAATAAGGTTTATTCTACAGTGTGCATATAGAAAGTGGTAATGTTTATATAGTAACATAATCCATGAAACACAACTAGTTATGAAAATCCTTTTGTAAAATACATTTGTTACCAGTTTCATAGACGGCTTCTGAGACTGATGTATAATGGTCTTCTACAGTGTACTGAGCCAGCTGAAGAGTGTCCAATCCACTGACGGACTCATTTCCTCTGGTCCAGTAGAACATGACATCATTAATGTTGTAGCCCCCTTCAAAAAAAAACAAATAAAAAAAAAGAGTTGGTGACAAAAGCCAACTCTGCAGTTTTTGTACTGGTACAACTAGATTGAAAGTTTATTTTGGAGTGGTCCTTAATCGGGGACCTAAAACCGCACCTCCCCATAGTATCAGTACAATGCACCACAAAGAACATGATCATCAGCCTTATCTAAATCAACAAAACACAGTGTCAGGAAAGAATGAAATCGAATTTATGCTACTCACCATTACATATATCCTTTTCCCATATATCTGTAATTACACTTTACCATGCATCCTCCCACAGCAGATGCAGTTGTTACCAGATGTTGTAATGAAGGAGCAGAAGTAGGTCCTTAGAAGTACTTTGCAGTAGGAATTGTATTAAGTAGCTGAATGATGATTGGGTGATAATGAAATGAATTCAAGTCAGTTTTGGAAAGATTAATGCCGTAATGCAGGAATTGATTTAAACAATTGATTGTCAGATTATTTGCTGCCGAAGATGCAGATGGATGCATTACCAGCAAAGATAAAATTCTGTTTTCTTTTCTCCTCCTAACCAAATTCAATGACAAATTGCATCCTCCAGTACCTCAGCTGAAACTTCCTTCCCTGCTAGAGCCTTTTGATTAATATACATGTAAACTGGATAAAGTATAGTTGTGGACATTGAATCTTTGGGTTCTTCAGTGGAAAGTAAAAGTTCTGGAGTTCTGTGTGACAAGGATTTTAGCAGTTTTTTTTTTGGCTCTTTGGTAGCTTATAAGTACTTTGTCATTGGGTGAAAACTGATATCTTCAGCTGTGAACAATTATTGTTTAATTTTTGTCATGTAAAACTTCCAGAGACTTTGCACATATTTAGGAAGATATTGGTTCATTGTACCTCAATATTTTTTTCTGTTTAATTTTAACCTCTTTCCCAATCAAAGGACAGTGTCTTTCAATTGATAACTTAATTTTTGTTATTTTTTTCTAACATTTAGATTTAGAGTTTTCACATGTATTTTTGAACTGCAAAATATTTGAGAAGGGGTTCATTTTTCAAAGTTTTTGGGGTCTTATTCAAAGTACCAAAGGAAAATTAGAAATTCACATCAAAGTAAAGCTTGGATCTGAGGTGTTTAAAAGCACACAACTTCAAAGTTGAAACTCTGGAATTGTTAAGAGTTAATTCACACAAATATACTTTAAAGGGATGAAAAAAACTTGCACCCCCCCCCCCCCCGTGAATTTGTGGGTCACAGTGATCCTTTTAACTCATTGAAAATGCACTGAAATTGAAATGCATCACCTAATAGTGAATACTTGAGCTGAGGACTGAAAGTTCAGACATTGAAACCACTAATCAAGTAAAGTAAACACCAAAAGCACAGTTTGATATTTTAACAGACAATTTATTTATATCTGAAATTTGTCTTTCAGTTTTAGTTGTTTGTTTATTTTACACATTCAATAACATTGAACACATTTGAATAAAGACAGTCCATTGCTATCTGACTAAAACTCAAAATGTAGCTTTACATGTTGGAGTTTTAGTCACAGACATTTGAATGGTAAATAAATATAGCAAACAATGTTTGTGTTGTTTCCTCCTGTATTGGTATAAGCAACATGTTTTTCTAGCTTAGCTTGTCAGTGACTGTAGCTGTCAGTGTGTGTGGCCTGTTTTCCCAATTTCCACTATGGTAATGACATCCCACGATCTTTTCATAAAAAGTAGCATGAGTGAATTTGTGACACACCAACTCTACTGCAGTTTTATTGTATATTTTTCAGTCTTAGAGTTACAAAGTGCACAAACATGTAAATATCCAGGGGAAAAAACCTTTAAGAATCCGCCATCCCATGAGGTAAACATTTCACAAGTAGTAAGAGAAAGAGAAGTAAGAGAAAAATAAATATATTAAATGTTGTTGACCACTATTTTTGTAAGTGTGATACAGTGGCTGACATAAAGCACCTACTCCCTTATTATTAGCTTTTGCAGTTTAAAACAGCTTGAACTTTAAGTAGCCCATCTTATAAATGTACAAATCGCTTAACACTCATAAAAATGTTGTAGTTTTTTATTTTGTGAGTTATTATCATAATATTTTTAATATCAAGTTTGTTTTTAAAAATCTATTATCTATAATTTATGCTGTATATTCTTGCAGCATGAGTTTAAAAACACTTTGGATTGTTTTAACTCCTGTCTTTTGAAGCCCTTTCCATCTTCCTCTCCCTGGTCACATGATTGGTTGTAAATTATGGAAAGTAAGGCTGCAGCTCATACTTTGACTGAGATGTGCAATGCTAGCTAATTAGGCCTCAATTAGAATCTCTATCATTTCATGAGATATCAGCAGTCAGGTCAAGGTGATATAAAATAAAATGTAAAGAAATATAATACGATGTGAGCTAAAGGCTTAGCTGATCTTCCACATACAGAAAATAAGCACATTTTTGTTAAATTATCACCAATTAACAGCACAAATCCGCGTCCAGGAATGTGTCATCCATTGGTGCCATTGATTTACTTTTTTAACATACAGAAATAATGTTGGTGTTTCTGTTACTAAACCCTGAAGTGGCAATGAAAAGAACAGCAGGGAACAGTATTTGCCAGCAGCCATTTTATGTACTGATCTTTTTAGAAGCTGTGCTCTTTGGGATTGCAGCTCATAGTGGGTGGTAAATTTATGTGGACTGAAAATATATAATATATTGCAATATACAACATAATATAAAATGTGGTCTGCAATAAACAGGGCAAAGCTAAAATTACTTTGTACAGTTAAATCTACTAGCTTCAACACATAAATTTACATGTATGACAAAAATAACTTGACTTTTTGTGTAACTATGGCAACCTACCATAAAAATACAAAGCCAATTTCAGACAGTATGAATATACAAAGTAAAGTGGATCAGAATTTGTGTGGTTTAAAATACCTAGTGGTGTGAATTGATTTGGTTTAGTACTGTACAACACAAACTGTACATCATTTTCATTTCTTTATACTGCTTGCAAAGAGTTAAATGTTCCATTATAAAGTCGTGTTTCAAAGTTCAGCCTTGGATTCTGGTCGCTTTTTTTATATAGAGGAAGACAATCAATACTAGGGTTAATTTAAAACTTTTGCACAGTACTGTGGTTATAAATTGTTCTTCTGATATGAACTATGTAGAAGTAACCAAACATAATATCTGTGTTTATTCATAGGGTTTGTAAAACAAAGACTGGGGCTTGGTATTTAAAGTTTGACTTTTTATCAACTTATAGAATGAGTGTGAAAACCTGGAGGTGGGGAACACTATTTACTACCAGTTGTTTAACAAATGCCACCATATGATTAATTAGTACATGTTGGCAGTAAACTGTCTGAATGGTAGGTAGGGGTTTAATAAACACCAGGTGAAGTATTTAAAAAGGTTTGTTAGAAGAAGTGAGTGAGGTGAAGCCTTGATGAAATGCTTATGTCTTGCCTCCTACCATAACATGCTAATCATACACACTGCAATGGGCCCTGAAGAACTGAATTAACCCAAATAATACTTGGGAAAAGAAGCCATAAAAAGTAATTATAGGATGGTATGGTTAATTTTGCAGTGCTTACAAAAGTGTAAGATATAATTTTGTGATTTAATAAGCATTTAGGGTTTGATTAATCAGGCAACCTGCATTTTTAACATTCATCTGCAGAGGGAGTAACAGACTAATGGTGCATTCACACCGGCCACTTTGTCAACGTCAAGCAACGCTGATAACGCTCCAAATTTGACGTTTGAAAGTTGAAGCTCATAATGCCTGCCAGTCAGAGCGCAAAGCCGTTAAAGCTCGTAAAGCCTGACCGAAAAAGAGCGCGAAGGCGGGGCTTCCTTTGTTATCGGATGTTCGGAGCTATGGCGGATCATATTGAGACAGTGGCTTGGATTTATTTACTTCATAGATCTAGACAACGTCGACGTCGGGTGCATCAGCGCCGTTTGTGGATACACCCCATTCTTCAGATGCGTTCTGAGTTTGGTGAGTTTAACCATTTGCTCCAGGAGCTACGTTTGGATGAGGTTGATTTATCTTCCATTTTGGCTGATCCCGCTTCTTTCCAGCTACATGCTGTGACGTCTTACGTCACTACGATGAGACGCTCTGATTGGTTGACATGCCGCTTCCAGAGCGTTATGAACGTCAAAAGTTCAGCTAGCTGAACTTTGAGCTTTTCTAGCTTTTCAAGCTTTTCAAGCGTCAACGCCTGAAACGCTAGAAAAGCTTGAAAAGTTGCCGCTCATAACGCTCACAAAGCGACGCAGAGCCGTTGACGTCTGTCTGACGCCCGTCCACCATAGACTTTACATATAAACTTGCCACTTATGAAGTTGATGGTTGGGCACCTGAACGCACCTTGAGGGCCTCATTTATCAAAGGTTTGCAGTTGTTAAAACAGGCGCAAACTGCTCAGTGGCCGCAAAAACAAGCAGCAGGTGATTTACTAATGACGCGCAGGCAAAACTGCGCCTGTTAAGCCCGCAGCAAGACACGCAAAGTCATTTTAGCACCTTTGCCCTTGATAATATGCAACGTGGGCGTTTCTGTCAGAAGACACAAAATATTGGGAGGAGAACATGTAAATAAGTGGGTGTTCCAAGTGCAGTGTGATTTATCAAACCTGAAACTGTTTACGGCTTCTAATTTTGCGCATATTTTTACCGTCTTTGAAAAGCATGTCTTAACTCATGACTGCAGTGATTGTTGCGAGGAGAAGACACAGACAGATGTGTGGATTATTCCAGCACTCTGTGGCAGTTCGTGATGCGTCTCCCAGGGTAGATTTGTCTAGTGTGTGTCACAGGTTGTGAATGCAGTGTTACGCGAGCAGATACATTAATTTTCTAAACACTTGATGCAGATGTTGAGGCCAAATTTCCAGGTTCACGATTCTTTCCTTCTGAGAAACAGTGTTATATTTACCAGGTTGAAAGATGGTGAATTTGGAGATGGCTCTTGGGTGCGTGTGTTACGTTATTCGTGCTGTAAATATCATATCACACATTTATGAATTTAATAGCAGCTCGTGATCTATTCCTAAGGTGATGACACAGACCCCCTTTACCTCCTGTACTCAACCCGACTGCTGGGGAGTAACATCAATATAATCTTGCCCACATACGCACTAGAAACATTTTGGAGTGCACGGCATCCTGAAAAGCAGGTGTCGGTGTTTGGACTGCGCTGGGGGGGGGGGTCACTCTGATTGCACCAGGTCGCTCTGATCGCTGTTGTTTGCTGTATGTTGCACGACATTCAACAACATCACAGACCGGAGCCTAAAGATGTCTTTGCTGCAGCTCAACAATATATTTTTTGCCTCTTCCGTTCATATTTGAAGCTTCAATGGCTTGAATTTGTCAGGATTCATGTTCTGTGTGATAGTTTGGTTGTTTTTCTTGTCCTCTTGTGATTCTTGTGTATTTTTTGGGTTATTTTCATGACATTCTGTGCTCCCGGTTCTCCTTGTGTCTCAGCTGTTGCTCGTTTCCCTCTCCCTCTCTTCTCCAGGTGTTTTTCATTCGTGTTGATTGCTTTCCTTTGTGTGGTGTCAGTATAAAAGGGTGTGTCAGTTATGTTTGAGTTGTCAGAGTGTCGTCTTCCGTGCTGCGTGGTTCTCCTCCTGTGTCCTCCATTAATGTAAGTGTTTTGCTGCCTTGTCAGCCCTTTTGTTATTATTAAACGTATTAATTTTGAATTTTGAGTCTCCCGTGCCTCCCTGCATCTTGGGTCCAGCCCCGAGCCTTCCCACCTCATGACAGAATTTCATTTTCTGTTTGCGCCTTTCTTGCGCCCGCAAGAGAAGAGGACCATCAAACTCCTCATTTGAATATTGCTTTTTGCGCCGGTTAACAATTGCGCCATCAGTCTTAGTAGATCACCTACAAATTAGGAGCACGCCCTTGGCGCAAAACCTTTGCACAATTTTGCGGACTTTACTTGGAATTTTGATAAATCAGGACTTAAAAGTCCAATTATGTTCATTAGCCACAGTATGGATACACCCATACAGTGCAGTAAAGAGAAATCCAATTAACAGATTATTTTTTGCTGTTTTTCTGTCACTCTTAAATTTTTCATTTTAGCAAACACTTTTTTTTTTTTTTCTACCAGAGAAAAGGATATATCGAGTAAACACAAAATACTACTTTCAAGTGATTTTTTTATTTAAATGAAAGTCCTCCAAACCAACCTGGCCTTACATGATAAGGTAAATGTCCCCTAAACCTAGTAAATGGTTGTACCACTCTTAGAAGCAATATTTGCAATCAAACCTGAGTTTTTGACATCACTGAGGAGAAATTTTGGCCAACAGAAAAGTAGTAATTCTGTAATGCTTCTTTAACTCCGCCACAATGGAGAGTTTTTGAGTATGAACAGGTTGTTTAAGCAGGGGCGTGTCCAGAAGGTCGGCCCAGGTGGACGTGGGCCACCCTTCCAATTGGACATTTTGACATTAACCTGCTGATAGTGTGCTTGAGCTTAAAATCACAAACTGATAGTGGAACATTCTTCTTCAGGATTTTCTAGTATAGAGCAGAATTTATAGTTCCAATAATTACAACAACAGATAAGCAGCCTCACATTATCACACTACCACCACCTCCTTCTACTGTTTGTATGATGTTCTGTTTCTGAAATCAAGTTAAATGTAGAATGACACATACCTTCCAAAAAAACTAATTTTTATCTTTTAGTCTATAGAATATTTTCCTAAAAGTCTTGGGGACCGTCAAAATGTTTTTGGGTAAATGTGAAAATGTTCTTTTTAGTCAGCAGCAATGTTCAATTTGGGGGAAAATAGATGCTGTTCCGGGTGCCTTTGTGACCTCCTGGATTGCCCTGATTTTCC
This sequence comes from Pachypanchax playfairii, assembly GCA_006937955.1. Lineage (NCBI taxonomy): Eukaryota > Metazoa > Chordata > Actinopteri > Cyprinodontiformes > Aplocheilidae > Pachypanchax > Pachypanchax playfairii. Next base: position 136,735 of record SSNP01000078.1, on the reverse strand, counting down.
ATTGTTCATCTTTTTCAAACATATCTAAAGAAAGATATTGTTGAGCAGAGCAAAGAAAAATAGGTTTGAAAAACAGAGGCATATTAAAACAAATGCACTATTTAAAACACAAGAGGTATTACAGTATCAAATAAAGCAAAGAAAACAAATGATTCTGTTTCCCCTTTTTTTCTGTCAGGACTCGTTAAATATTTTCTGCACTCTGAATTTAAACACCGCACACACTCCTACAATGAATTATACTGTTTTTACAGCTTCCTCCTGAGTAGAAGATCCAGTTCTGGCACAGCATTAAAGAAATAAATTCTTGAATATGCATTTTCATGAAAAGGAACACTGACAGAGCAAGTGGGAGATGGAGATTGATAGAAAGGAAGGCAATGAAAAGATAGATACAGAGAATAAAGCAGAAATGGAGCATCGGGAAAAAGATTGAAAAATCATAAGAGGGTGAAAAAAGACTAAAAAAATGAAAAGTCGGACACTTGAAAAAATATGCAGATATTTAGCCTGTAATTATTGCAGCTGTAAAAAAAATCCATCATGCCCTCAGTTCCCTAACTTTAACAGTCTTCTCGTCAGTTAAGTGGCACAGGAGCTCCAGTTAAATATTTTTTTTTTTGCCACTGAAGTTTGGCTTCTGGCAGGGATCAGACCTAGCTTACCTTGGCTGGCTGTCATATAACAGTGAGGAGCAAAAGCAACAAAAAAAAAAAACATGGCTTCAAGTGAGGAAGAGGGCACTGCACTTGTTTTTTTATGGAATATTTTCATAAAAAGCAATATTTTTAATAAAATAATGCCTCCACAGGGTGTTTAGAGGGCTGTAGAATGAAAATACAGCATTTCCTTTAAAAATTATATTTCAAGTAAAATAGAATAAAATATTTATTCTGAAGGGCACAATGTTGGCATTTTGTTTACATTTACCAGCCAATAGCTGGCAGAGCAGCGGGCACCCTTGTGGGTTGCCTAATACCGTAAATAGTCCAGCACAGTGAGGCTGGTGCTGTGGAGTCTGCAGGTCAAGCAGCTGGACGCCCCTGGGACATTTGGTGATTATTGACGGAAGTGTGGGAAGTCTGGGCTGTCGGTTCGGCTGGAGGACACATTTTGTAGCTTCTACTGCAGATAGACTGATAACTCAGTTCACATTGACAGTAAACACAAATGACTTTCGTCTTATCAATTTTATCATCTGATAGTTTTAAAGCTAAACTTTACGTTCAAAGGTCCTTTATTGCTTTCCATGTTCTAGCAAGAATCCACTGCCTGTCATTTACCTCACAGACTTTTATTTGTGACATATTAGTTTTGCTAATAAAATACTACAAACTGATGTAAAAGTGAAAGAGTTTGTTTCACCCATTGTCAGGGTATCAAAGCAAAATAAATATTATCCAGATAGACATTATCCTATAATATCCAGAGAGTTTTGTTTTGTTGAAAGTGCAAAACAAAGAAAAGTTGTAATGTATCGTATTGTGTATCGTATTGTGAGCAATGTATTGAGATACGTATCATATTGTGGGATAATGTATCGTTACAGCCCTATTTCACAGTTATTGGATTAAAACTACATTTAATATTTTAATTTTATGCAGCTGTTCACCCTTAACTTTCAACTTGCTCCTCATGCCCACCTAGTTTACCATTTTGGCTTTGGAAATAGAACAAAATACATTATTATTACTATAGCTATAAGTGTGCTTGAGAACATTTTAGGGGGCTTTAGCTCCTTGAAATAGACTAAATGATGTCTATGATGAGATTTTTCAAAGTTTCTTTTTTTATTTGTTTGTTTTTTTGGTTGGTTGCTTTTCCTAGAAGGACACAGAGAAACTGAAAAGGACAACATCTTGGTCCATTATTACAGACACAATTATTTTATGGCTAATCCAAAGCAGATATGTTGGCATGAAGAATATAACTTAGAGCCTCAATAACCCTCAGCTGTACTAGAAACATGATTTTGTTTTTTGTTTAAAAGTGATCTTGTTTGTTTTATAGTGACGTTTGCCTGGAAAGTGATTTTACATGACATTTCTGAGGAAAATGTATATTTGTGAAGGTTAAATGGAATTAATTTCAGTGGGGATGTTCTGTTTTGCAAGATACTTTTACTTTTAGCTACTGACCTCAGATTTTCTAAACCATCAAAACAGTTAAGTTCATGGTAAAACTTATTTTACAACCCAATACAGATTTTAAAATTTGATGGGTTGCAAAAGTTTAAGATAAAAGTGTCAGAATGTCAGATGTGAACGAAAAAATCTATTCCATCATAACGTGAAATGAAACAGTTTATGTTGCTGTGTGACATCAGCAATTCTAAAGCAAAATGCTCCCCCCAACTCACTCACATATTAATAACGTAGAAGATGAGAGAAAGTGATGTGCTTGATCCCTTGTTTGATCCGACTCTCTTGAGATCACAACCACCTGCTCTGTGCCACAGATTCTAGAAGCAAAGCTTAATTTTTTTTTTATAAAGAGGGAAGCGTTCTTACAGCTCTCCAGTTGTAGCGTGCAGGTCTGCTTGTCCATGGGGTACTTTGTCAGATCCATGTTGCAAGCCACTGTGGTGGTAATCCTAAAGAATAAATATTATATTGTTATTTAAAGGGAAATGTTAAGAAAATACACATGTACACTCGGTCATGGGGCCGAGACAAAACTTTAGATCTGATCTCTTCGAAGACTAAAAAATGGGGCCAGTGAGATACTGATTCCAAACTTATGGTGGCAAGTCAATACGATGTACACACATTTACAATGAAACTTCAAAAACTTCCATGTTGTGACATCAACAGTTGAAAGTGTCTTTATTTGGTCAGTATTAGTTTGCATGTAAACAAACATGGAGACTGATCGAGACAGAGAATAAAATGATTTTTCTGAAGAAATGGAAGAAGAAAATTAGTTTGTGTTTCAACATTTGTTGGTTAAACAATATTTGCCAAATTACGTCTCATTTTGTGTTTAGAAGCTGGATAATTCTGTGAAACATTCTTCAAATGATGTACATTTTGGTTAAAACTCCTGCTTCGTGTTCTTTGTGGTCTGTGTCTGCTCAGTGTGCAGTGGCAGTCAAATAATGGCTTCTCATAACAGTTCCACTCAAATTGTCCTTCTCTATAGTTTTCATAAGTCTAGTCACTCCTATGGTCCACTGTGGTTTAAGTGTTGTCTTCAAAGCGTGCAGACCTACACTCTCAGAAATAGAGGTACGAGACAAGGACATTTTTGTACCTATAGGTAAATTGTTTTAAAATGTTCCCTTAAAAGTACAATATTGGTCTTTAAAAGGCCAGAAATGCCCCTTTGAGTGTTCAAATTGATATAAAGTATAAATTTGTACCGTTTCAACTGCACCTGCAACCCTGGCCAAGGCTGGTTAATCTCCATTGTATTAAGTTTCTTCCATCATTTTCAATATTGTAAAATTATGTTTCAAAATGTTGGTTTAAGACTTCAAAATGTGGCATAATTTTACAGTTTTAGTGGAACAACTTCATAAGGAACAAAAATGGACCTGGACTACAGGGTACACCCCCAGCGACAGGAATTTGTACCCTTCTTGTCGCTGGGGGTGTACCCTGTAGTCTAGGTCCATTTTTGTACCTTATGAAGTTGTTCCACTAAAACAGTAAAATTATGCCACATTTTGAAGTCTTAAACCAACATTCTGAAACATAATATTGAAAATGATGGATGGAACTTAATGAAATGGAGATTAACCAGCCTTGGCCAGGGTTGCAGGTGCAGTTGAAATGGTACAAATTTGTACTTTATATCAATTTGAACACTCAAAGGGGCATTTCTGGCCTTTTAAAGACCAATATTGTACTTTTAAGGGAAAACTTTAAAACAATTTACCTATAGGTACAAAAATTTCCTTGTCTCGTACCTCTATTTCTGAGAGTGTATTTAAAGGTGGTAAAGACGATTTTGTAGCAAATTTAGATGTCAAATTTACTTTAAAATCATTTTATTGATTTGTAGAGGTCTTGTCCTTATGGTTTCCAAAAGAAAAATATTAATATTCATAAATCATAGACCTGGTGAGGCTTGAAATAAAGTAGCCAATAGATAATGAACCTGTTTCGTTATCTAGCTACTAGATTGTCAATCACACTTATACTGCTAAGAGTAACAATAAACAGCCCTTTACCATTGATGATCTCGACATGTTCGAAGAAATAAAGTTGTAGTACTTCCAGAAAAACTCCAGCGATGCCGATAGTAAACAAATAGGGGGGGATTTCTTTGCAAATTTCTAACGGAGGCATTTCTGCTGTTGGGGGAAGAGGAGGACAGGGGGTGGCTACATCACATGCCCACTACTCAAAAAATGACAAAAAGCAGTTGAGCTTCTCATTTGGGGAAAAATCCTCTTTACCACCTGTACAGTCTGACATTTAGCTTTAATTATCAGTAATAAGCACTCTTCAGTGCTAATTAGCAACTGACACATGCTTGTTTTTTGGACAAAACAACAGAAAAACTGTGTAAACAAAGGAAAAATATTTATAGGGTTCACCCAATTACGTCACACGCTACTTGGGTAAAATAGTGAGATGGCACAGTCAGCCAGGGGGCAGTAAATTTGAAACTCGGTTAGCTGTGAAACATTGCAATTCTTTGTTGAAATGTGTGATTAAAATTCCTAAAGCCTAATATATTTTTTTAACTTTAATATCATATACTTTGTTGAAATTATGACAGATATTCTTTAAATCCTAAATAAGCCCAAATTTTGGTTTCCACTTGTTAAACTTATAGACTTTTTTACCTCAGCAAGTTTGATATAAACACTACTGAGCTAAAAAAAAAATCCCCTTTTTTTTCTTTATATCTTCCATTTTAACTTCTCAGTCTTTCACTACAATCACCTAAAAACTTTGTTGATTATTCCCTTCTGGCACGGCAATGAAATATTTACAGCAGCTCTCTTTTTCCCCTGGTGACTAAATTTTCTCACTTTTCTGTTGTCCTTTTCATAGCCTCTATTCCCTGAGGTTGCCATGCCTCCCCTGGCTGTCTTTTTTTTTTTGCCTTTTTTTATTCTCTTTGACTGCTGAGCCCTATTCTCCTCCATGTGTCTTCTGTCACAGTAAAATGCACACAGTGTGCAGCTCCCTGTGTAGATGCAATGGTCCATGGAGATGAACATGCGCAGAGACACACTCATCATGATCAATCATTAAATGGAACTGTCTTCTGCAAAGTGATGAATTCTTCTTAAAATGGAGAAGAATTGTCACTATATTTAAACATATTAGCATTTTCTGTGTGAGAAGAAAACAAATGGCTTTTCCTAGTAGTGCAGAGCAACAAGAATAACTACATGACATGAATACACTACATTAAGACATGGCAACCATGTTATTGTTATCCACTTCACAGTTTTCCTGTACTGATTTTTTTCTGTGAAACAAAACACTAATCAGGTGTGATTCTAGGATCTGGTCTTTAACCAGTGAGCAGCTGACAGTTGCTCTTGGCCGGTGCAATGAGGCTGACATATTTAGCCCAGTTTTAAAACAATATCGTGTGCATTTTTAAGTGTTTTTGTATCATAAATATCTTGCCCATTATAGATAGATTCCTCACCAACCTCTGGGAGGAAGAGCTTTTAGTTATCAGGCTCCTCTCCTGTGGAACCAGCTTCCACTTTTTATCTGTGAGGCAGACACCTTGTGTAGTTTTAAGAATAGATTTAAAACTTTCCTTTTTACACAATCCTATAGTCAGGGTTAGCTTGGGTTCTCCTGAGCTTTCCCTTTAGTTATGCTGCTATAGGTTTAGACTTGCGGGGGACATACTGACCACATGTCTTCACTCTGCTGTCTCTCTTTACTCTTCATGTTTGTATTGATTGTTACTGCTGCCATTAATTGTTTCTCTGTTTATCTTTCTATAGACACGACGACTGGCCCAAATCCATCAGTGTTTGTATCTTTCCTGTCAACTCAGACCCCAGTCAGCTCAAGCAGAAGGCCGCCCATCCTGAGCCGGGTTCTGCTAGAGGTTTCTTTAGCTGGTTCCTTAGATAGGAAATGTTTTTACTAATTGGTTGATTTTTCTTTAAAAAGGCTTGAAATGACTTTGTTATGAACTGGCGCTTTATAAATAAATAAACCTGAAACCTAAAAGTACAAGCTGCTTATTTGAATTAGCAAATCATTAACATTTGATTTGAGCATGGAAGGAATCAGTTTATTGGTTTGTGGGTTTATTTGAGCTTGTCAACTATTCCACCTACTTTGGTACGTCTATGGTCTGAGAATTCTGATCATGTCAATGTTATTAAGATAATACTGAAATCCCATGATGTCAAATTCAGCCCACACCTCCTCCCTCATCATCATTCTTTTGGATTCCCTGGATTTATTTTCATTATCTGTTGAAAAAGAAACACCACAAAATAAATGACCAACAATGTCTGTTTGCTCTCCCACCTCAGTGCATAAAGAACAGTCCCGTTGGGAAAGATGCGGATGAGTCTGTTTTCCACAGTAATATCATGAAGGAAGGATTTCTTTGAGTCAACAATAAATGTGTCTGGGACCCAGAGGAGTTCCACAAGCCGCCCATCAAGGCTCAGGCTCTTGTTGCCCTCAAACACCAGGCGTTCGTCTGTCCAGCGTTGGCGGAGAAATATGGTAGCAGTATAATCCTGCAGTATCGGGACAAAGAGTTCATAGTGAGGCCAACAGATTATGTCACTTGTATAGTGACAGACAACTCAAAATTTTGCAAGGAAAATATTGTTTACATCTACTTTTCTTTACTATGATGAATGCTTTTTTTTTCTTCTATTCTTTTTTTGCTGGGTATTGATGACATCAGGCCCTGAAGGCTCACTTTGCCCGAGGCAACAATTACCCTCAGCATTGTTTCACGTCAGCAGGTCTGCTCTGGTTTACATGGCAGCTCTGAAAGCTCTGCTCTTACTTCATATGTTTATTAATTCATTTTGCTGTTTGCAATGCCAATGACCAATAAATGAATATTTCATTTTCCAAGGAGGTCTCACACTGTCAATCAATGTTTTACTATCACTTTAGAGTTTAAACAAGTGTAATATTGTTTTCATGTTTTTTGGGGTCACGTCCTTTTTTATTTGGTGAAGGCATTTATCTTTTGTTGTGAACTAAATTCCACATTTATTATTCATTTTAGGTCCCGGTTTCGCAGTCAGAAAAAACCCTTTCAACCTTCTTGAGCGTTTCCATAAGGTCATTGTAGTAAATGTAGCCATTTTTATACTATAAGTGAGCCCACACTTGTGCAGAACCATTTAACAGTAAGATGGTTTAAATTCAATCATCTATCCATAATTGTTATTTTTTAAAGAGCTTTTAAATGTACATGACCTGAATAAGAGTGGCCCATTCTGACTCAGCTTGTATTACTCTCTTTGTGGAAGTCTGCCTAAATGAAAAATCAGCATTATTCAGTTAGAAATTGCTAAAAGTTTTTCTGCTCCTAATCAAAAAGTTTGTGTAAATGTATATGTACTCACACAGTTGCAACCAGCACAGCAAGTGCAAATGAAGCAGGAAATACAAGGCACACAGCAGGAGAAATAGATTGCTCACTCTGGTAAGAACATCAAGGCACTGCAATGTTTTCACATAGCAGGAAGTTGTCTGCCTTGAAGTTCCTTAAGGGAATATTTAATGCTCCTTTTTACTCAGGTTATAATACATTGTAACAGTTTCAAAGCTGCTTTTGCAGATGGAGTACAAATTTACATAAGATTGGCCCAACATGCCTCTTGTCCCCTTACATCAATTAGGATAGGTAGGTAGGATTGTCCAAAAGGGAACAAAGAAGACATTTAAAAGATCAAAACTAAATGATAGGCTGCACCATGGTGCAGTTAATAGCACTGTTGCCTTGCAGCGAGAAAGTCCTAGGTTTGAATCTGGGCTGGAGACTTTCTGGATAGAGTTTGCATGTTCTCCCCGTGCGTCGGTGGGTTTTCTCCTGGGACTCCAGTTTCATCCCACTGTCCAAAAACATGCATAAGGTCAATTGGTAACCCTAAGACTACATTCAGACTGCAGCTCTTAATGCTCGATTCAGATTTTTTTGTGAGATCCGATCTTTTTGCAAGGTCGTTCATATTGCCAATGAAATGCGACCTGAATGTGACTTGCTGTCTGAACGCAATGCGTCTTGAATGCGTCATGCATGTGCAGTAGAGGGAACAGTGACACACATTTAGCTTGGACACTTTTTATTTTTCTTTGGCATTGGAGCTGCAGGTTCGCTTAAACCCACACTCTGCCAATTCTTTGGAAATGTTTTAAAAAAACCGTGTGATTCTAACACCCCTCGAGTTTGACCTGAACCGAGCTGTCTCCCTAAATATTAATAAACTCAGACACTTCGGTTTCTTGCAATTGTTCTCCATTTCGTTTGCCATTATTGTTGTTTTCTTTCCGCTTCCACCTCCTCGATGCAGGATAGTGGCATATGTTGTGTATTGATGACGTACAGGTCAGACGGAAGCGACTTGGTGGTTCAGATTGAAGTCTCATGCCAAAAGATCAGATACGTATCAGATTTAGGACCACATGCTGAAGTGGCCTTGGTCGCATTTGAAAAAAATCTGATCTGTGTCGTTCAGACTATCCTAAAATATTCAGTTACAGGTCACATGCAAAAAAATTGGATTTGGGTCACTTCAGCCTGCAGTTTGAACGTAGCCTAAATTGACCCTAGGTCTGAGTGTGTGTGTCTGAGTGGTTGTTTGTCTATGTGTGGCCCTGTGATGGACTGGTGACCGGTCCAGGGTGTCCCTTGCCTCTCACCGATAGACACGAGCTCCCTGCGACCCTGAACAGGAAAAAGCAGGTTCAGAAAATGATGGATGGAAAACTAAATGATAATCTTTATTGCCAATCAGTCATATTCTTTACCAACTTTTCCTGTTCAGGGTCACGGGGAGCTGGCACCTAGTGGTCATTGGGTGAGAGCTGGGCTACCAGACCATCACAAGGCCGCATGGAAACAGGCAACCATTCACTCACAGACAGAAAGGGAGACAAACCCCTAGGGCCAAGTTGAAGTTGCCAATTAATCTATCATGCATAGTTTTTGTCTGTGGCAAAAGCCCATGCCTGTACGGGAAGAACATGCAAACTCCATGCAGAAAGGTCCCAGCCTGGTTTCAAAGCCAGGACCTTCTCGTTGCAAGGCAACCGTGCTAGAAACTGCACCAGCTGCAGTCTATCATTACTGTTATACTTACAAATCTGAAAAATAATATATATATTGGTGTAATTTTTAATGAAAATGTAATGTTTATTAGATAAAAGTAAAAAATACATAGCGTACCACCAAAATAAAAGTAAAAGTAAGTTTAGAAAAATACCCATTCTGACGTTATCCTAAAAAAATAATGTTTATGTTTTCTTCACCCAAACTGCAACAGTGGTTTTACAGAAACTGTAGGCTGTTCAGAATCCTACCGCCTCTTAACCAAGCAGATAACACTCTTCCAGAGACAAAGGACTCTTCTAAACAACAAACTAATTTGTTCTGTCTGAAGAAGTAAACCGAAACTTTCATTTAAATCTTCACTCATTATTTTCTTTTTACATTTTTCCTATGAACTAGTCATTTTTAAAGTCAAGTAATAACAGAAATGTCACAATAATCTGTGAATATTTTGTGCATCTTTTAAAATTTCCATAACACAAACATGTAACTGTTTTTAATAACTTAAATTTGTTTACCACCACACATTTCCTGTTTTCTGTCTGTTACTTGACTCCTTTTATTGCTCTTAAATGTTGGGCATTGCTGGCAGTCTGTAATATTGCTGAGTTGTGGAAACAGATCAAAAACTCCAAGTAAACTGCTTAAATATAGCTATGGCAAAAAGCAATATCTTATTATTATTATTATTATTATTGTTATTGTTATTATTATACAGTATATGTGTTAGCATATAATTACCCCAAACTATAAAATGATTTCTGAATTTCTTGTTCTTGTTCATGACACTGTGACAATCTTACCATGTTGATCTCTGAGATGGTGTCAATGCTGGCAATGTCCAGGCTCATTCCTACTGTCACAGGACCATCTAGAAACAGAAAAGAAAATATTTCTACACCTAATATTTGACATTTGGATAAAAGATTAATATAGTTTTGTGACTGTTTTTTGAGCAGAGTTGTATTTAGTTATTCATTTAAAGAACAAAACTTTAGCTCTTAAAAATGTAATTTCTCAATCTTCTTTTTTTTTACTTGGTATTACTAAAACCAGCTTTTTATGTAGATGTGTGCACCTAAATTAGCAGAAGTGTGATTTGGAATTTACTTTGGAGAAGAAAAATGGTCAATTTTTGACACTGAAAAAAAAGAAGGCAAAACAGAACTAGTCAGCACCGTGAAAACGTGATTTGTTATGCAGGCAAGTAGTCATCCACTGTTATGTTTCTTTTTAACATTTCATGCATGCACCAGTTTTCAGTACAAGTAATGCAAACTTTGGTTTGTGAACAGAAAATATGCATTTGTCTACATTTTCACCAACTGTGTTTGCCAAATGTGTTCTTTAGCAGGAGTGGTGATTATGCTGAATGCCAGTCATCTCAGTGAAATCCAAGAAGTAAAAAAAAAAAGGTTTACATTAAAATAATTTGTCAGATCTCAGAAGAATAATAGAAGTGAGGAATTTGCTGTGAATGACAAATTACTGTTCTTCTTAACTTAGAGACTTAATACGTATCTCTCTAAGGTTATCTGTCCCAAAAATGAAAAACAGAAAATATAAAATACATTGAAAAAATCTACAATTTGATAAAAGGATTTTTTTCATGTAATATTAATTTAGTTCATTTAAGTACATATATATATATATTACTATAGTAGTTGAAAAGGTAGGTCAGTGATGACATCAGTTGAATGCATCTATGGGGAGCCACAGTCACGTCCTTCTACTTCCGGTCCATGGGTCCCCTGGATGAAAAACTAATGAATGGAAGTCAGTGGAGCGATAAAAGTTATTTTCTGATCCAGTTTGAAATGCACCATGGATCGAACATATGATGTCCGTGAGGTGTAAAGACAAGTTTTGATGCAGAGAAAGCATCAGTTTCGACACGCGGCAAAAGTTATTTTATATTTTGTGTGAAGACACGTGGTAGACTACAACCACTTGTCTCGTAAAATTGACGTCACCATACCGCTCAGAAGGAGAAGAAGAATCAGAATAAGAACAATGGCGGTGAGTTTAGCGAGCTTCACCTATCAGGATAAAGGAAGGAGCATTAAACGACTAGTTTTGTGGTGACATCCAGATACAAAACACACCAGCATTGTCACGTAAAACGAGGGAAAAGGCAGCGGGGAGACTCGGGAGATTCTGCCGTGACGTCATATGTGCGACTTTCCAGTTCTAGTCATTTTAAATACGAAATTTTAAAAATAAATAAATCCGAATCCACTTGACAGACCCGATCAAAACGTACATCATTATTTATCATTTAAACTGCGGTACAGCATATTTGTAAGACAAAGCGGACCAGAAAATAACTTTTATTGCTCAATTGACTTCCATTCATTATTTTTTCGTTCAGGGGACCCATGGGCCGACCGGAAGGGGAGGAGATCGTGGCTCCCCATAGTGTTGTTTAGTGGTGTTTAGTTTAGTGTTGATTAGTGTTAGTATGCATGTAAACAAACATGGAGAGTGACAGAAGCAGCAATTACAGTGAAGAATTACGTGATATTTCTGAAGATATTGAAAAAAATACATTTGGGATCGCTAATTGAATAATATTTGTAAAATTCTGACTCGTTTTGTGTTTAGAAGCTGGATAATCCTGCAAAACATTCTTTGGCTGATATACAGACTTAATCAGTTCATGAAGAATACAAACTTTTATTAAAACGTCCAGATCATCTGATGTTCCCTCTAAGCAGAGTTCACATACCGTCCTTCTCAGTTAAATCTCCTGCTTTCAGGCCGTGTTTGCAGTCGTATCTCCTCACTCAAAAAATGACTCATTAGATGAACTCAAATTATTTGATGGCAGCTTTTCCACCCAAAAAACTACTTTGGCTGCAGGCAAATTGTGTGTATTACATTTCTTGGACATACACAATTTGTGTGCAGCCAAAGTATTCTTTTTATTTTTTTTATGGGTGGAAAAGCTGCCATCAAATAACTTGAGTTCATCTAATGAGTCATTTTTTGGAGTGCTCAGTGTGAGATCACAGCCAGCTAATGGTGGCCTCTCATCACGGTTCCACTTTCATTGTTGATTAAAATACCTCTCCTCCTCAAAATCTGGTCATGGTGTCTCCTGCTCCACTGCAGTCTAAGCATCATCTTCAAAGTGTGCAGGTATATTTAAAATCTAACATTTAACTATAATTATTATCAGTATGACGACTTTTCAATGTGGGTGATTGCTTATTAGCTACACATAGTTATGATACAACATCTTTTTTGGACAAAACAACAAAGAAACAGTGTAAACAAAGAAAGGAATATTGCATTGTTCAACCGATGACATCACACGTGGGGAGGTAATTCTGAAACTCGTTTAATTGTGAAATATTGTTATTCTTTGGTGAAATGTGTGATTAAATGTTCCTAAAGCGTAAAAAATATTTTTTTTCAAGCTTTAATATCATATATTTGTCAAAATTGTGTCAGATAGACTTTAACTACAAATAAACTGATCAAAAATAGAAAATAAATATAGTACAAGTTCTAGTATTAGTAGTTTAGCAGCAAAAGTTAGTTTGCATTTGCATTTCATTTATTTCTGAGTATATTCTCAGCTGCACTGTAAAGATGATGATTACAATTATTTTGAAGAAATCCTGAAAAAAAATACTAATTTGGACAACGACTTGTTACCTCTGTATGTGTGAATGTAAATATAAAATACTTAAATGGGACATGAAGAAACAAATCTGCAATATGAACCCGTCTTGTTATCTGTCTGTATCTGCATGTCTTCAGTTTCCTTACTGTCAAAAAAAGGCCTGAGGTACTTGTTGTATCCTTTCATCAGCCTCTGAATGGTAGGAGGCAGAATCTCTCCTTCCTTTACTTCTGCACTGAGCAATGAGTTCTCTAACAACCTGAGAACAAAGACAAAGAAAGAGGAAAGCTGAAATAAGAGTTACATTTTTGTTTCTCCTCCCTTCACCTTGTGGATTCCTTTCTAACAATGGCAAGATCTGCAGGGTGTCAACCGAGCTCCACTGTGAAGCTTGCAGGGCTGCTGAGTGAAAGAAAAGATAGGAGATTAAAATGGCAGTTCTGAACTTGAAGATGAGATCAAAAGAACCAAAAATGATTCATTTAATTAAACGAGCTGCTTTAAACCACCATTTTTTGTTTTTTTTCTGCCTTCCCAGGTTTAATAACTTTATTATTATTATTTGATTTCTCTGAATGCGATCCTTAAAGACACATTGAATAGTAGGAAGAAGATTATATCCCCGGCAGTTGTGGCAGGAGGGAAAGGAGCACTGTGTGTCTTCCCTAGTGACGTGTGTGTGTTTGTGTGTAAATCAGACTCTAAATACAGATCGACTCTGTAGAGAGAAAACCCCAAGGCATGTGCCATGATGTAAGAGAGGCTGAAGCAAGACGTGCACACGCTAAAAACATCCTTCTCTATACAATGCAGAGGGCCCACTTCTCACTTGTATTCTAGAATACAAAAAATAATGAAGCAAAATTCACAAGTATGCCCTAGCATAACCACCTTTATGAGTCATGCATCCTTAAATTGACAGTGTTAAATCTTTGAAACCATTTGTAATTATTAACAAATTAACTGCCATATTTCCACTAAACTGTGACCAAATCAACTGAATTAAGTTTCAGTTCTATAAAAATTTTACATTGTCTTGTGCTCTAGAAATCTTGTTGTTTCTTGTCACGGGGACACAAATGGCATTTGTGATTTTTAGAAAATTTTGTTATTTTTTGTTTTATTTGTCAGCAAACCTCAGCATCTATTTTTTCCCCAGGACCTCGTTGGACAGGCGTCAGATATGAAGTGAAAACATTTCAGAGGAGAAAGTACTTTCATTTGAGTTATGACAATATTGTTTTTAAGAGGCCACTTGTAATATGAAACATTTTATATCTAAAAAAACATTAAGAAACACTGATTAACAGACCTTTCCATCTGTCTGCGTGAAGATTTGTCTGGTTTCGGTTCCAACTCATTAATATTCATTCTGCAAATTTGCTGGACTCAGATTGGCCAACAAACTGGCCTTTGAGAGCACGGCTTCCTGTTTCCTTCCCTGCTGCGCATAGCAACAGCGCACCAAGTGTCTTCCTGTTGATACGTCATTATGCTTACAGCTTTTAGCCAGCAGCATGCTAGGTGTGATCTAAACTGCGCTAGCCGATGAATACTACTGAGCAAAGAGTTGTGACATAAAAAATACTGGGTTTTCAAACTCAGGAGAACTCGGTTGTTGTCGCCACTTGCGTAGTTTAAGAGATAAAAACTGAAAGAGAAGTTGTTGACCTGTTTTCACACCCAATATGAAGGTAAAAAAAAACTGTGGAGCTAAAATATTCAACAGAAACCTCAGAAAAAACATTTGAAATCCATTGGCTGTTTCAGAAAAGAAAAGAACATTTTTGAGAAAAATGAAAATATTTTCTGATGACACAATGCAACCTATGAGGCTGCATCTTTATAAAAAAATCTGACTAGCATGGTGATATATAAACAATGTCAGTATTAGCAAAGAGACCACAAGCATAAACACTGTTGTCCTCTATTACTAATATAGATTGAGCGGTAGTATTTTGACATACGTAGTTGTATTTGAGTCTGTTTTTACCTAGATTAATACTACTGAAACAATGTTTCGACAGCACATGAACAACCACATGTGAACCTAGACCTCTGAATATCTCATAAACTTTCTATACATAATATTGAATGTTTCAAGTTACAGAAATTAAACTCTAGTTTTATTAACTTAGCAAAAATCTGAAGCCAATTTTAAAAAACTGTGTTGATGTCACTCTGCATTAGTCAAAGAGATGCGATCTGAAATTAGGTAAGCAAAATTAGACAAAAACATCAGTGAGTGTAGAACAAATCAGTAAAAGAAGCAGCCTTGAGGTAGTAAACCTAAGAAATCACGACATCCTTCCCAAAAACTGAACAAATGCAAGAGAAACTAAACAAGGATCAACATTGGAACTGGCAACCCGACAGAAAAATCAGGAAGGGGAGGGGATCGGTTGCTGACAGTGGACTGTTTTGTTTTTCTACATGAACTGCAGCACTCTGATTGAAGACAAGGTCTAATTCTTACATATTGCACCTTTAATCTATAATAATATAACATCATGCAATAGCTGGTTACGCCTAAAAAAATATTTTCTGAAAATAATTTGTTATTTCTTTGGCTTTTCTTTCTAAAAACTGTTACATGAAACTGTCCGATGAAGGGACTTTTCATTTTTCTATATAGCAATTTCAGTGTAAAACAACTAATTCAACTGTTTCAACAGCAGGCAGCTTCAAAATTACTATGGAAGCTAAAACTAGAAAAAAAGGTAAAATGAACACACTAAGTGCTATTTATTTATAAAATAATTTTATGTAATAAGTAACGATATACTCAAGGAAAATGTCTTCTGTATTACAGTTAGTTTAGAGAGATAGTTGTTGGTTCACAGTGTTCTCTTGAATGAACAATTCACAGCCTGTAAAGCTTGATTAGACAGACATGCTAGTGGTGATGAGTGGGCTGAACTAAAAGAGGGCTTTCAAATTAAATTCTGCTTAGGGCCCAATACAACCTCGGTCCAACTCCGCCTGAGACATTAAACTCCCCAAATTGAATGAAGATGGACTTTCTTTTTACCGTGACTGCGTATGATTTTCCTCTCCTATTTTTTATTGATTGCATTTTTGTTTTCATTTTGAAAACATACACTATTTTTAGAACAAAATACACATGTAATATATCATGTTTTACTTTCTTTGTTTTTCTAACCCTGAGATTGTATCACTCAATCACTTTTTTCATTTTCCTCATCTACTTTTGTGTAGACCTTCTCCTCTTGTTCAGATTCATGGGGTGACTGATGCTTATTCCAGCAGTCGACACCCCAGCCAACACAGAAAGATGCAGAGTGAACAACTCACATCAGTTTCACTCTGAGAAGAAACTGAAGCACACAAATGAAACCCACGCATGCACTTAGAACTCGCAAACAACACCTTAGGATTGTTTGCTCAGTCATGAACGTACATATTTATTGAAGTTATTTTTAAGGTTTTATTTATCTATTGGCCAAGTGTGTTACACACACAAGGAAATTGAATACTGCATTTAATCCATCCCTGAGGACCAGAGGGCTGCTATCTGTACAACGCCCAGGGGACAGTTTTGTGGTTCAGTATCTTGCCCAGTGATACTGCAACAAATAGCCTGCTGGGGCCTGTCTCAATGTTTTCATCTGTCTTCTATTTTGCTTAATGTTATTGTTAGTGTTGCTAATTTGCAATTACTTCTTCTGTGACCCAATTTCAAACATACAGCTGCCATTTTTACTCCCTGGCAAAATTTGCTGAATCAGCAGGATCTTCATAACAAAGATCTGAAATTGCTGTGGGTTGCATACAGGGGTGCCTTGAAACCTTTCTCTGGTCTACTTATGGCCATTTCATGACAACTGTTAAATTGAATATAGTTTTTGGGTTCCCTTCTTCTAACACTCATCTTAAGGTCTCTGCATTGGCTTCCTGTCTGCTCCACGGTTCAGTTTAAAGTTCTTTTCCTACTTTATAAATCTCTTAATGAGCTTGGACCTTCTTATCTTTTAGATATGTTAAATTTCTATAGGCCCAGCAGAGCTCTCAGGTCCTCTAATAAGATACTATTACAAATACCAACAGTTGTAACTAAGACCCACAGTGAAATCTCTTTTAGTTTTTATGCTCTTCACCTGTGGAACAGTCTGCCAGTGGACCACGAGGGCAGCTGAGAATGTAGACGTCTTTAAAACCAGGCTTAAGACATATCTTTTGAACCTGGCATTTTAATTGAAGTCTCTTTTACTATTTTTAGGACCTATTTTAGATAACCTGTTTTTATACTGTTAGTTTTAATTATTTGTAATGTGTGTACTTTTATAAATCTTTAATTTTTACTGATTTATACATTTTTAAATATGTATGTGTATATGTGTATGATTTTTTTTTCTTTTGTGGGTTTATTTAACATCATTTTAACTCACATCTCCAGTGTTTCCTCATGAGACCGTCCATGCTGGAGCTGAGCCCCCTATGGTCCCTAGTGGATTCCTGATGAGCTCCCAGTATGGACGACTTTCTTCACCTCGCAGTGCGGTGTCGCTCTTTCATATTTTTTCATTGTGTTGCTTGGTTGTATGTTTTACTGGGTAAAGTCTTGTCTCTTTTATTTCATTGAATTGTAGTTTTTAATGTGTTAAGCACTCTGTGCTACATTTGTATGAAGGGTGCTATAAAAATAAAAGATTGATTGGTTGGTTGGTTGGTTCCCTTCATGATCTCCACTCTTTGTACCTTATTGTTGTTTTTAAAATGTCTGTCTCCCTGCCTGTCCACTCTGTCGCCAAAACCATATCCGTTGTGCCATAAATAACAAATAAAGTTCAGTATTGGTCTTTGTCAGACACGTGACCTGCATACCCCCAGTGCCATCTTGAGTGTAAAAGCATCTTGTGTTGCTAGGGAAACACGAGACATTACTGAGAAAGCCGAAGAAGAACACTCAAATCGCTAACATGGAGAAGAAGGACAAATGCATCCCTTATAGGGATATGCTTGTGAAGGAGGCTAGAGAATCAATATTTGAAGAAATTATCTACAATCGACAATGTGGATTCATATGAATTCAGTGGAAACAAATGGAGCTCAGACATGTCTTTGCAAACACAATTTAGTTAGTTATGTCCTATGTGGTAGTTGGAGGCAGCAATCAGCACATACACATGTCAACAGTTCAAAAATTACAAATCACTGGAGGTGTATGGAAATTTTACACATGGCTGGGGACAAGAATTGGTCACATTTCAACCACAGGACTGCAACAACATGGTAGTCTCTGCTAAGGTAAGCTAAGCTAGCTTCATGTTGTTGTTGTTTTGGGTGATTCTCTATGCAATCCCAGCCAGCACAAAATGTTTTAATAACATTTTCAAAATGTTGTTCTTAAACATTGAAATAATGTTTATATCTCACCTAAAAAGAAAATTAAAACAACATCTTTTCCTGACATTATATTAATATATTTTATTAATATAACTAATGTTGTAGTTAAACATTTGCTAAAAGCTGTTCTTAAATGTTGAAATAATGTTTATATCCCACCTAAAATGAAAAATGATCAAAAGTTTGCACACTCAACCATCCCATCATGCAACGTGCCTACAGCACCTGATATGTCATCTGACAAAGACCAATAGAACAGGATAAGTAACTGTTGTTATAACATAATAAGGCACCCAGACTCACCATTATGTCTGCCAAACATGTCAGGACAGGACAGGCAAAACAAAAAAAGAAGAGGACAAACTTTGCTCTAAAACTCAGCTTGTTTCACCTTACTGTGTCAAATCATCTCAGATGGTGGCGTGCATCCCTTCTGGCAGACTGTTGCTATGCTGCATAATGTCTCACTTACGAGGCTTGCAGCAGGTTGTTTCAGTCAGAAACAGCAATAGATAGAGAAGTTATATTAGTAAGGGTAACGACTGCATTATGCTTCTGGCATACTGAAATATCAATCTAGATCACCTTATGTGACCTCAGTTACCTGCACAAAGTAATGCTTGATTGCATGAAAGTAAAAAAAATGCTGTATTAAATGTTAGTTTCAGAAAGGGGAATGTGGCAAAGACGTTAAAATGTCTATTTTTATTAGGGATAAAAAATGGGATAAATTCTAACTGAAGGTGTTCACATATCAAGAAATTATTTCAAAATAACTTTCTAGGCAAAGAAAAAGTCTGACAATGTATAATGTAACTGATTTCAGCACAATGTGCACCAAAATCTCCCATCTCATCCCATCCATCCATCTCAGCAAATCCCTAGACTCCAACTTTAGGCTGTCTAAACCTTCACCTGCAGAATGAGACCTGAGCTCTCCAACCTGCCAAGAGTTGCTACCCACTGAGCCCTGAAGGTAAAAAAGAAGAAACAAAGAATGCTAGGCTCTGAGAATTACAATGGCTACAATACAAATAACTAATCTGAGAGTACATTTTTATTTCAAGTTTGTTTATTTATTTTCAAACAAATGAACTCAAACGCTACACTCTTTACATTCAAGTACAACACAAACATTGCTTGTATTTTGTATTTTTGTTCCTTTCCTCTCATATCTAAGCATGGTAAGTGAAGAGGATATTTTCCTACAATATAGTACATAGAGAAACCCAGTTGTCCTGCCTACCATGCTGTCTATCAAGAATAAGGAGAAGAAACACTCAATGCCCACTACTGAGCATGGGAAGAGGACTGACAAGACAGCTGAATTTATTTTACAGTATAAAAAAGCACTTTTGTGAGGGTTTTGTAAATAAAAAAAAATGCAGAGTGCACCCCTCTTAACTCAAAAGCAATTCACTTTAGCTGACATGGATATTTATTGGAATTGGGCCATTTTCTGAGATGAATATTGAAGAATCCACAAATGAAACTGGAACAAAATAGTGTTTCATCACTTTCAACAAATTAAACACATGAATGTGGCTGTTCTTGAAAAGACTGAAGCTGTGAATATGTGTATAAAACTATGTATTTTCTGTTTGAGAGTGAAAGAGCCCATGTTGGATTAGCAGTGCGGTGCTGAGAATGAATTCAGCCCCCACACGAGCTTCAATAAAACAAGCAATATGGACATGATTATGTTGGAATGCCAAAATACATTATGGGGTGATATAAAAAAAACAACAATATTTTAAATAATTAACATTTGCTGTTTCATGTCATTGGCAATAAATCAACAACTGAACGTCAACCTGGGTGTTAGTGTTCTGTCTCAATAGATTTCTGAGGGGTTTCTGGTAAAGGCAATAATATTACTACAAACACATAACACTGTTCAATAAACACATTTTAATGAGCTAATTGGCAAGCCACAAACAACTGAATCAAGTTGAAAAGGATGTGAGTACAGAGGGTACTGTTCATGCTGCCCTAGTTTGTCAAGATCAAAACCTTCAAGCTGACTAATAAGCCCTTTGGATACTTGATATCTGCTTGTCTCCTTACTCACATCTTTGTTCTCTTTTTTAATTTATCTTCTCATCTTATCTCTCTTTCTGTTTAAAAAAGATGGAGTTGAAAAACGTAATCATGGTGCAAAATAATTTTCCAAAATAATAAAAGCACAAAGCAGCACAGTTTCTACAGAATTCAAACAGAAATTTAAAAGTATCACATAAAAAGGAAACGAGATATTTGAACATATTCGGCGTTTTCTTTTTTCTCCCTTTCTTTTTATGACTTTTCTTGGTTGTAAGCAGACATGGACAGGCCATCTGGTGAAACAGGTAATGTGCGGTGGGCCAACTCGCATTTTTGGGCCAGCTCAGGGTTGTCATAATTTAACCCAAAAAATGTATTAGAAATTATTTTCACAGACCATGATGGCCCGGGTGGTTTTATTGAAGGACATTGGGCTAATCAAATGACATCGCTTAGCCCTCTTCAGCCTGTCCTCTTTGACTAAGGTTTCAAATTTTGACGTATGAGAGGTGAGCAGAGTGGATTGACGTGATTAGGTAGAGATAAGCAACAAAAGTGCAACGGGTGGTGCAGAAAAGCTGAGAGAGAAAAAAAAAACAAAAATGCTGCCAAGTACACAGTAAATGTGCCAAACTAACCCCTGCTTTCAACTCAACGCGCAACAGACATACAACATTAGTGACACGTAACACACAGCTGGTAGCCGTCATTAAAATCAATGAGACCATTCCCACTGCGCATAGTGTCGCGAGCATTATGCAGGCGTTCGTAGTTTCAAAATAAAAAGACACGTGCGGATTTCCGTTTGCGAGGCTACAAGAAAATACAGTACCTGTGACGGGTTTGAAGTCCGTAGGGGGTGTGAAAATAAACCACATACCTTCTGGATACATGTTGTCATCTCTCTCCCTGCTTGTTGTTGTGTGTACTAACAAAATCACGCATGTTTTCACTATTCTCATGAGATTTGGTGATCTTCTGGGACCAGCTGGATGTAACGCTTGCGCGAGGCATAAACGTGTGTAAAATGCTCCTGGTGGGAAGGGACGCGCTGCTGAATGTGCGAGCAAAACGGTGCTGACGCATCCAGTGGAAAAGAAGGGTTACTGTTACATTTGCCACTGCTATCACAAGTTCAACTACGGCAGCAGGTGCAGGACCAAAGAAGGAAGGAGAATTAGCTATTCTGGGTGGTTTGTAAGAGGAGGAAGAGAAGCAGGGAAATGTTAGTCAGGGACAGATCGAGGAAGAGGTCAGATTGGTAAGAAGTAGCTGAAATGTTCATGAAGAGGGATGTTTAATGTAGGGAGGGTAAAGGGCTGGTGTGTGTGTGAATGTGTGTAAGTTGCATTTGTTTTCAGATAATGCTATGAGTAGACCAGGTGTACAACTTACTACTAATCAATCCCTCCAGGATATCGGGGGCAATTTTTATGATTGTTGCGGAGAAAAACACCAGATTTCACGGTCTGTTTTTCAAAAAGTTGCAAAAAAGTTGCGATTATTTTTTTCAGGAGAATGTTCCTCTTTAAGGCTCCTATCATAATTATCGGATCTTATGATGTCCAAACTGAATGTAAAATCTTATTTCCATTATTAAAACAACATGAATTTGTCCAGGATGAGTCCAAAAAGCTAATTCACTAGCTGTGCATTGCTGATTCTAAATGAGTTTAGAGAAATATGTAAAAAAAGATTTATCCCACTTTAAAATAATGGTAATTTAAAATACTGAAACAGTAAAGTGTTCAATTAAAACAACAAAATAATGTTTCCTATATTTTATTTTATAAAGCAAACAATGGTATTGTAAGTAATTAAGTTTAAGAGCCAGCCGCTTCAGTCACAGTAACTTGTCGAAGGGGGTGTGCGTTTGCTTGAAGTCTCCGCGTGTGTTTTGCACCGCTGAAATGTTTGTCAATCGACGACTTGCGCTTGTGTTCAATAACAACATCACACTTTGAACAAAAAAGTTTACCCCGCTCTCGTGAAGCAGTGTTGGGAACTGTTTAGCGCGGTCTCTTGCCGATATTTTTGTTGGCAAATGTGATTTATTATTGTCACCCTTGTTGCTCGTGTCTCCATTCTCCCGGCACAGGATAAAGACAGGAAGTGACATAGGGGTTCTCTTCTTCTGTTCTGAAAAGTTAAGCCAAGCCTCCGCTAACGCTCTCCTGCCTCCGCAGAAAGTACTTGTGCGAAAACTAACAGAAACATTAGGGAAGAGGCACAAACGAATATTTTTTTCAGGAAAGTTGCAGTGTTTGGAGGAAGTTGCATGAGTGCCCTGATTTCGTGGAGTTTCATTGAAGTTGCATTAATAGTTGTGATTGCAACATCGCGAAATCCTGGAGGGACTGACTATTTTATCTTGCCATAAATTTCCAAGTATTGCCGCTTACAGTTATTATTATCATCTAAGATTAGTGAGAAGACACCTCTAGCAGTGTTTCTTTGACCTTAACTTTCACTTCAAGATGGAAGCTGTGACACTGTGGTCACCTCTCCCAGGATGAATGCCTCTTTAAAGAGATAAAGAACTTTTACATTTTTAACTGTCTTCCTTCTATGCTGCTGTAATTTATTAAAAAGACAACAACATGCACATATATCCTATGGTATGTTGTGGGCTTTTGCATATAAAAATAATCATGGTGGCCTCATTGGCCAAAAATGCCAGAGCCATTTTTGGCCCTGGTCCAGCCCTTCAAGCTATTACAGGGATCAAAAAGAACTTTAATAACTTACAAAGACATCTTCACTTGGGTCTTTCACTTTCCTATTATTCTATTCCTACGTGCCAGAATTCCTGAAGCCTCTGAATTGTTTTGTAAAATCCTTCTCTGAGTTCACTAAAACTACGTTCAGACTGCAGGCCTTAATGCTCAATTCCAATTTTTTGTGAGATCCGATCTTTTTGCAAGGTCGTTCATATTGCCAGTGAAATGCGACCTGAATGTGACTTGCTATTAACGCAATGCGTCTTGAATGTGTCACGCATGTGAGGGAACAGTGACACCACACACTTATTTAGCTCAGAGACTTTTTATTTTACTTTGGCATTGGAGCCAAGTTTGCTTAAACCCGCGCTCTCCCATTTCTTTGGAAATGTTTTAAAAAACCGTGCGGTTCCCATAACATCCCTCAAGTTTGGCCTAAACAGAGCTATCTCCCCAAATATTAATTGACAGCGGAACAATTTGTTTTTTCATTGCATCATTTCTGGACCCAGTTTACACTTTGACTTTTTTTTGGTTTCAGCTCATATTGCCACAGATGAAGGAGCTTTTGTGTCTTAGGGGTATTTGGTTCTCTCCACTGATTTAATCAAAATATGGATTCTCGCTGATCCTCTCTATAATTTTTCATTTCTATTTCATGATTCCTTAAAGACTTACCCATCCTTTCCACTGGATGCGTTGGCAGCGCACAACATTTTGCTTGCGCAATCAGTAGCGCGTGTCTTCCTACCAGGAGCACTTCACACACGTAAATCCCTCACGTAGCATTACATCAAGGTGGTCCCAGGAAGATCACCAAAAGATCCGAGAATTGTGAAAACGCGTGATTTTATCAGTACACACAACAACAAGCAGGGAGAAAGATGACAACATGTATCCAGAAGGTATGTGGCTTGTTTTCATCTATGGACTTCAAACCCGTCACAGATACTGTACTTTCTTGTAGTCTCACAAACAGAAATCTGCACGTCTTTTTATTTTGAAACTTCCGGGTATGAATTCCTGATTTCCTGTCTGGTCCAAACTAAACTGCTGAACTTGACACGTTTTAGAAGCGTACCGTGTAAAAAATAGAACTGTCGTGTAATGCTTGCAACACTATGCTTCTGGGACGCGTCTCATGCATGCTGCCTCGTGTGCAGTGGGAACGGTCTCATTGACTTTAATGGCGGCTATCAGCCGCGTTTTACGTGTCACTAACGTTGCGCGTTTGGTGGAAATCAGGGGTTAGGCTACATATTATGGAACATGTTATTGTCAAATGGTGACACAATGGTGCTGATGACTTTTTTGTCTAATGTCTGTATGTCCCATGATAAACTGGCAACCTGTTCGGAGTCTACATCACCTTTCATCCAATGATCACGGGAGATAGGCACCAGCCTTTTAGAACCTTGAACAGCGGTATAGAAAATGGATGGATTGATGTCTTTGTGTCTAACACAAGATTTGTTCTGTAACAATATGTATTAAGTTGTCCATGTTTAGTAACTTCTGATACTGGTAATATTGTGCAAACAAAGCACATGGATTATCTGGCCAGCTGCAGACATGAGTGACTACAGCATCTGTGTCTATATACATATTATGGGCTATAGGCTATGCTGATGTGTTTTGTGTTTTGATGTGTATGTGTGGGTGGAGAAATGGGATCAGACACTAATACAGGAATGAAAGGATTGCTTGGATGGAAGGACTCATGCTTGTGGCAGAATTTGCCTTTTCATATACAGTTGTATGACAAAGCCTCCTCACGAATCATCAGACCCATCTACTTCTTCTTCTTCCCAATCTAGTATAGGCAAGCCATGCACATTTCACAACAGATTAATTCAGTTGTGCATAACCCCTGCAGAGAGCTGAGTAATAATCTTAGTGGACGCCTTTCTCCCTTTTCTTCTACCATATGTTCTTTCCACTAAGAATTGAGTTTCAAACCCGTTTCTCACTTTTATTTCCTATTTTATTGATTCATTCTGGCTCCCTAGTCTTCTTCGCTTGTCCCCCTATGAGCTGCCAAAATCCCTGAAGCTTACCAGCTCACAAAGCAGAACAATACATGAGTTTTTGTGTTTTTCTACTTTCCTTTTAAGAACATGAACAAAGTAACTGAATTGGGATTTAACAAGATGTGTGTATACCTACTTCCAAATGTTATCTTTAATCTCTCTCTTTGTGTCTGAGTGTTTTATGTTGCACATTCCTTCAATCTGCCAAAAAAGAGGCCCCCAACACATATTAATAGAATAATTTTCCATCCTTTTACAACAACTTTGTGTGTACAATTCATTCAACAAGGTGGATTATATTTGTATTTTCGGAGCCATCAGTATCACTGTATGTCTCCTAACTGCATTTTAATCTATGGATGGGGCACCATAATAGGTGTTAAAAAGGCAACGGGATTTAGTTCTTTGCTCTTGAAGATGTTTCGATTCCCATCCAAAGATCTAATTATTTCAATATGAGAAGGCCAAATTATCAAATTTTTAGCTTTGGTGCAGGTTGGCTGGCAGATCATCCTCCTCCTGAGGGTTATTAGGTTTTTTGTTGAGTTGGCTCTTCTCAACACTACAGATTATCACAACAAGATTACCACAGTTCTAGGTTACAACAAAATCTAATAAACATTGAAACATTTTGAAGAGGCAATTTCATACACATTACCTGTAATATGAAACATTTTATATTTAAAAAACATCAGGAAACACTGATTAACAGACCTTTCAATCTGTCTGCATTAAAATTTGGGTGGTTCCGGCTCGTTCCATCAGGCCTCGAGTAGAAGCTCGTTCCCCAAGGTTTGATTTTGGGTCCACTTCTTTTTAACTTGTATCTTTTACCATTGGCAGGCATTTTAAAGAAATTTCAGGTGAATTACCACCTTTATGCCGATGACTGTCAGTTATACTGTATGTGGCCCTAAAATCAACTGATCCAGTGCAACCCCTTTCTGATTGTATGGCGGAGATTAAGACTTGACTCTCAGCAAATTTTCTCCACTTAAACGAGTCTAAATTGGAAGCAATATTGTTTTCTCCTTGTTCTCCTGAAGCTGTAGTCCCGACTCTGCCCTCCTGCTTGTCGGCTCTACTGAAACCAAACATCAAAAATCTGGGGGTCATCTTTGACTCTGACCTCAGATTTGATGTCCAGATTAACCAGGTTGTTAGATCCTGTTTTTTCCACCTCTGTAGGCTGATCAAGCTAAAACCCATTTTGAGGAGAAAAGATCTTCACTCAGTCATCCATGCGCTTGTGACATCACGCCTTGATTATGCCAACTCTCTGTTATATGGTGCTCCTTTATCCACAATAGTTCGTCTCCAGTTAGTACAAAATGCTGCCGCACGATTTTTAACTGGGACTACTTTGAAGCAGCATATCACCCCTGTAATGGCTAATCTGCACTGGCTGTCAATCCGCTATCGGATTAAATTTAAGATTCTTTTATTTACTTTTAAATCTTTGTATGCGCTCGAGCCACCCTACTTGGCGCAGCTTCTCTGTCCCTATGTCCCGAGACGTTCCCTGAGGTCCTCTGTGCAGCACTTGCTGCAGGTTCGTCCAGCCCTCTATAAGGCCCATGGTGAGCGGGCATTCTCAGTTTTTATTTGTGTACAGCATTTTGGTCTGCGTCACTGCAGTTTTTAAATGTACTTTATAAATAAATTGATGATGATGATGATATTCATTATTTGGATATGCTGGACTCTGATTGGCTAACAAACTAACCTATGAGAGCAAGGTATACTGTTTCCTTTCCTGCTACGCATGGCAACATCAGACGTTCTCTCTACCTGTTAGCTACGTCTTATGCTACAGCAAGCATGCTAGGCGTGGTTTCAACTGCGAACAAAGTAGTTGTGATGAAACAGATACAGGCCGTTTGCACTCGGGAGAACTCAGGTGTTATCACCACCTGCGTAGTTTGAGAGATAAAAACTGAAAGAGAAGTTATTGACCTGTTTTCACACCCACTATGAAGGTAAGAACACCTGTGGAGCTAAAATATTCAACAGAAACCTAGGAAAAAACGTTTTTAATGGAAGGGCCTCTTTAAGAAAATCAATGAAGACCTACAAAAACTGGAAAAGAAAAACTTGAAACATTACCCAATGAATGTTGTTGTTTTATGAATGTTTGTTCTGTTGTATATGAACCATGGACCGGACCTGATCCAACCTCTTGCCTACCGACATTTGGACTTTGGAACATCATTGCAAAAAAAATATCTACATGGAGGAAGTGGAGAGCAGGTCACTCAACTCTGACATGGGAAAAGCAACAAACCATTAGTTCAGATATGAGGATGACACATGGTTTAAAATAATGCTCATGAAATTTGCAACTTTCAACAACATATCAACTCAGGAGACAAAAACATCACGTTCAATAAAAATGAGAACAAACTGCCATTCTTCTATAGCACTGTGCAAATTGAAGAAGACCTAGTCTTAACATACAAGTAAAATAAAACCTACACACAAATGTCAGTATTTGCATTCTGATTCCATCCACTAGAGAACTAATGTCATCAGAACCATCTGGCTGAAAATATTCATACCTTAACAAGAAAAAGAAAAGGAGCACAAACAAATTAAGAAAGCACTTCAAACCTGCAAAAACCCAAACTGGGCATGTACCCAAACAGCATTATATCACCAAAAAAAGTGAAAAAGATTGAATCGATTCAAACAAATGAGAGAAGGATAACATACATTAAAAAATTGTAATTCTTTACATAAAGTGTCTAGAAAAAATCTGAAGAATTATATCAAACACACCATGCCTGTTAACTTTAAACTCTTCAACACCTTCAGACTAAAACAGGTTCATCCAAAGAACAAAACAATCAAACAGAAGCTGAGGGACATTGTTTAGGCAGTTTAGTGCAATGATGAATGGACAGCTCTTTATACAGGAGGAAACAAATAACAGCTTGGATTTCAACTCTCAAGAGCTTACTTTGCAGCTCTGAATCTAACCTCCTGAGAGATTCATAACAACTCACATCTTCAAAAGTGTGACCAAAACATCCAACATGCTAACCAGTTCAACAAAGACCCCAACAACCTCCAGGAGAAAGTAGAAAGAGGTGATCTGCAAGCTAGCTCACTCATTATAGCCTAAAGCTGGAAATCCTGAAATTTTGAATTTTAAACTGACAAAGTGTGTCGGAAAAAAGCAAAATGTCTTTAAGAACTAAAGAAAAAGTCCAGTGTTTTGAGTTGTTTTTTTTTGTTTATTTATATGCACTAGGGTTCATAGAAAGAAACACTGAAATAGCCAGCTAGGGTTTGTTAGCAATAATGGACTGTCCTTTATCATTCCCATTCTAGTGCCATGTATTTTAAATCATTGTCCAGTTTTTTTCTTTTTTGTTTGCTTGTTTGTTTGATTTTTGGCAAAACTATTAATGATACAGTAGCTACTTATGAGGTTAGTGTATTACCTCAAATTGTGCAAATCACCATATCATGTAAGTATGCATGAAGAAAGGTTTTTCAGCACATTAAATAATGATTCAGTGCAGGGTACCCTTGTGATTTCCTTGACAGGTAGCAAAATCAGGCATCCATATTCTTTCGACAGAGTGCTGGGGGTAACAGGTAAACATATGGTATAACTTAAGCCTCCAGGTGGGCAAAAAATATTACCATCATACTAGATACTTTTCTTGTCAAATGGCATTAAATTTCTTTTTTCCTCTTTGAAAGGAAAATACTCTCTTTTTTCTTCTGTACGAAATGGGACTTGAAAAAAGTTGGTTTCGTATAAAGAGTTTATATTCTCCTGCTCATCAGGGACTTTGAAGGCTTCCTTAGACCCCTCAGCCATTTCAGGCTTGGAGATATAGAGGCAGGGAACCAGGCTCCACAACACAAAGTCTTCCTGAGTTTGTCTCGCAGGCTAGTTGATAAAAGCAGCTGTTTCTTTCTGTTATGCTATCCCAGTGAGTCTCCCATGTCCCTCTGCACTGGAGGATAGAACTCCGTTCTTCCAAATACAGAACTTTTGATGTTTTCATAATCTAATTGTAGAGTGTCAGAAAAAGATGCTAAACAAGCAACATCTGACTTTTTCTATGTCTGTGAAAAGGATAGATGGGTAGACTTTAGTAAAGATTTCAAAGCTAAATGCACACAGTCAGAAACATACACTGTCTTTTTATCAGGGTTATAAAACAGTTTGTTTTTATTAGGCATGGCAATGTAAACAACATCAGAAGTGACGGTGAAATTCACAGAATATGAAGTGATGCAATGATCATCAAATATGAGGTAATAGGATCTGCATTCTGGAACAATGAACAAAACATGAAAGACGAACAGGAAAAAAGAACAAAGCCATCACTTATGATTACAAAAGAACAAGAACTATATACATTTCAAAGACCTTCAGCTGCACAAGTAACCATTCTTCTGTGACCTTTCTGTACAAGACAGCTATTTATAGACTCCAGAATTGTGCAAAAAAATATACAATGATTAATTGAATTCGACAACATTGCAATGGTTGGGAATAAATTAAGCTTCTGGGGAATGCAGAGGTTAGGTTTTCTGAGGTATTATCGCTAGCTGGGTCTTCTATGACAAACTGACCTCATAGGAGGGTTCAACCTAAGAGTATGTTAATAGATATTGATGAGGAATGACCATGGAATGCTGGAAACCTCACCCAGAACAGGAAAACCAGGACACCCCCCTGGAGCCGGGCCTGGAGGGGAAGTTTGCCAGTAAGTGTATGGTAGTTGAGCCTTGGGCCTCAGCCAGGCTCAACTCAAAAAAGACTAAAGAAAGACACCTGCATGTTCACCGCATTGAAGGAAGAAAATCAAGATTGGATGCCAAGTGAGCTGGTTGGCAGGCAAAGGCAGGGAACTGGGTGCAATGATCTACCGAGTCATAAAAGGACTTTAAGAGCGTGGAATGGAAAGGCATTTTTCAGTGAGGTTATAAAAGGCCTGGCTGACCAGACTAAAAAACTAGCCCAAGGTATGAGCTACCAAAATTCACACAGCATGTTACTTGTCTTATCAGTGACAGAAACATTCTGGATCACTTTTACACTGTCATAAAACATGCTTATCACTCTGTTCCACATGGCTATGGGCTTCTGGCTTGGCATGGTTCATTTTTAAGTGAATTTAAAAAGGAACCACAGGCCTGCTTTAATTGGGTCGATTGGATTATTTTTAAAGGTCCATCCATCTCCATACCCACTCATTCCTGTGTATGGTGATGGTGGGGTTGGGATCAATCTTTAACATTGCGCAAGAGAATGGATAAATCATGGACTGGTGTCCAGTCCATCACAAGGCCACAAAGAGACAAACAACTCTTTACACACACCTAAGGCCAATTTAGAATTACCAATTAATCTAATAATTATCCATGATAATCAGGCATGTTTTTGGTCTATGGGAGGAAACTAGAGTCCTTTCAGTGTGATGAGTTTTGAGGGACATCACCAATTCCAGAAGTCCACCCCTCAAGTCTGCAGAGAATCAACAAATGGCAGATAAGCAGAATGTATTCCACTGTAGGTTTGGGAAACTGTTATTCTGACCCTCTACAGATTTTGATATCATCTAATTCTCCACAAAAATCTTAAACCAATCGCTGAAGCTATGCAAAGTTCAATTCTGCTTCAAAACTCCACTGTTATTCCAGTCCCTAAAAAATCCCCCCTCTGGTCTCTACAAGCCCATGATCTTGACATATGTGGTTATGAAAACCTTTGAAAGGCCAATGTCAAACCACCCAAAGACATCATGAAACAACAGGGGGCTGTACTACAACCTGTAACATTTTTTTATCCTGTTTCTGGATTTTGGCTCAGCAGACAACATCCTTATACCAGAAAATCCTCCAGCCAAAACTGTCCAATCTCTCTGTTCCCATATTTACCTGTCAGAGTATCACAAATTTTTTGACAGACCAGAAGCAGCAGGTGAAGCTAGGGATAATGAAATCATGTACTCATATTGGAATAAGCATATAGGAGATGGAGCAACTGGTTCTCTGCCCTCCATCCTTACACCACTTGAACGACTAAAGATCCCTCCTACCCAGGATTTAACCTCTTCTCTCCTCTCCCCCCTGGATGACTAACCCCTCATTTACACTGGACGCATAACAGACATCAAAGTCAGTGGGACTGTTTCCACTGGGCAAGAAGCAACGTGAATTGGACGCATCTCAGAAGCGACGCGTCGTGGCCCTTACCCCTGCTTTCCACTGGACAGCAGCGCGGAACGTTAGTCATCATCATCATCAGCCTTTATTTATAAAGCACATTTAGACAGCGAATAAACGACACAATAAAAACAGCCAGACAAATACAACATCATAAAAGACATAAAACCAATAGCTAAAAACAATCCATCATCAACAAAGGTTACACCACCTGTGCCAGGAAGGCCAGGGAATCGAGATGAGTTTTTAACCTAATTTTAAAACTAGAGAGGCAAGGGACAAGTCGGACAGTCAGGGGGAGCTGATTCCAGAGAGTAGGTGCACAAACTGAAAAGGCCCGTAGCCCACGGGCTTTATAACAGGCAGGAGGAACAAGCAGGGTGTGCTGGTCAGCTGACCTCAGTGTTCTCGGCGAAATATAGGGGGTTAAAAGCTGTGCCAAGTATGAGGGGGCCATATCATGAAGTGATCTATAAGCCAACAGGAGAAATTTGAACCTGATACGAAATTGAACTGGAAGCCAATGTAAGTTTTGCAGGACAGGGGTGATGTGCTGCCGCCGGTGAGTGCCTGTCAGAAATCAAGTGACGTTAGTGACACATAATACGCGGCCGATAGTCGCCAATAAAGTCAATCAGACCCCTTCCACTGTGCACGCAGCAGCGCGCATGAGACTCATCCCAGAAGCGTAGTATCGTGAGCATTACGCAGCAGGTCTATTTTTTACGTGGTATGCTTCTAAAACGCGTCAAGTTCAGCAATTTAGTTTGGACCAGACAGGAAATCAGGCGCCCATACTCGGAAGTTTCAAAATAAAAAGACACGTTCCGGATTTCCGTTTGCAAGATCATGAAAAAATACAGTACCTGTGACAAGTTTGAAGTCCGTAGGTGGTGTGAAAATAAGCCACATACCTTCTGGATACATGTTGGATACACGTCTTTCTCCCTGCTTGTTGTTGTGTGTACTGACGAAATCCCACGCGTTTTCACTATTCTCATGAGATTTCGTGATCTTCCTGGACCAGCTGGATGTGACGCTGCGCGAGTGATTTACGCGTGTGAAGCGCTCCCGGTAGGAAGGGATGCGCTGCTGATTGTGCGAGAAAACATTGCGCGCTGCTGACGCGTCCAGTGGAAAGGAGCCTTTACACAGCAGTTCTATTTGTTTATGCGGTACGCTTCTAAAATGCATCAAGCTCAGCAGTTTAGTTGGGACCAGACAGGAAAACATGCACTCGTACCCGGAAGTTTCAAAATAAAAGGACACATGCAGATATCCGTTTGCTTGACTACGAAAAAATACAGTACTTGTGATGGGTCTGAAGTCCTTGGGGTGTGTGAAAATAAACCCCATTCCTTCTGGATACATGTTGTCTTCTTTCCCTATACTTGTTGTTGTGTGTACTGACGAAATCACACATGATTTCACAATTTCTCCTGGGATTTCATGATCTCCTGGGACTAGCTGGATGGAACGTGAGAGAAACACATCTGAAACGCTCCCGGTGGAAAGGGACAAGCAGCTGCTTTCGTGAGCAAAACGCTACGCACCGCTGACACGTCCAGTGTAAAGGATGGGTTAGGTTCTCCGTACAGCAAAACCACATGACACAAACAATAGGTTTTCCTCAGGCTATATGTAAATTGATTTTGGTGTATTATCACTTAGCATTATTAGTAAAATCAATAAACCCCTTTAACCTCCTTATTACTGGCTTTTAAAAAAGCAGCAAGTCGTCTGGTCCCCCCTCATTTAAAATGCTTCTCCATCTGAAGAGCACAGCTACTGTTTTAGTTTTTTTTATGTTAAGATATTTCAACAAATATTCAGAGTCTTTCATTGAAATAATGTGCTACAAATGCTAAAGATTTGTCAATATAATTTGCTGCAATATTTGCAGATCTTATCTTTCACACAACAGTAAATTCCTCTAACATTTTTTAACCAAAAGCCTCTCTGGTATGAGCTTTTCATACCATTGCTTCTCTTCTACTGGGCTCTTTAATCTACTGTGTGGCCCCTAATTTTAAATACGGGTTCTGTAGATCTGTACATATATGTCAGCAAGTTGGCACTAATTACTTCCTAAAGGAATATGGAATTTACATTATACTAAGCTTTTAAGGCATTGTGATAGGTCCACACTAATGTTAAACTACCACTTCTTTATCATAACATACGCAGACAGACTAGGTTTATTCAGTTATATCATTCTGACTGTATCTTTTACTTTTATTACACGCCTTGCTTCGCAGGATAATGAATCTGTTGAGTGAGATTTGACATTCCCCACAGCCAGTTAAACTCAGTTCTCTTTCCACTATCAACCTCTCACTCTCGTAGAGACACTGCACCTAATCAGTTACAGCAACAGAATGATCTGAAATTAGTTTGTATTTTAAAATAATAAAGTCAAATAGCTAGATTATTTTAGCATGTCACATCTTAAAGCATGTTAAAGACCTGCACTTCTTCAATGTCAGTTCCAAGTCACAAGCTGCTAAGTTTGTTTTTTAAACAGGGGTAATTGTGTTTAATTTACCTCATATTGCCATCCTTGTCAAATAAAATAAAAAATATACTTACTGAATATTACCAGTACAATGTGCATTTAAAAAAGAACAAAAAAAATGCCAACAGGTCATATTATATAAGGTGACTTTTCTGGTTTTGTTGTGTCACAGATTCAAAAGGTATGTGAAACACAACAGCCTGTCCTTGGTCTGTTGTTCACATATCCAACACTTGCAAACATTTTCTCTTGCCAGCAAACGATCTGGGAATACCCAAGAAAAATAACTGAATATGTGCAATGTCTCCTGAGTAAACTCAGTGTTCTTCGATTGCTGGTATTCACACTAGCAAGAGTTCTATCCCTCACATGTCCTTAATACAAAAGAAAATTACGCCCAGTGCAGCAAAAAATTCCAAAAACAGTTTTCACTCACTGTAAAATGTAAATTCGGATGGCTAATTCACAAAAAGGCATACCAGACATGAAGAAAGTCGAATTTAGAGGGCAAGATGTTACATAACTACAGAATGGCATCAAAATATAATTTATAAAAACATATGCTGTGAGAATAACATTCACAAAACCAACGTCTAATTAGATTTGGGAAAAGAGATATAGGTATTCAAGCCTTCTTATCAAAAATTCTTACATAAACTGTCTTTTATAACATTGTGTATATACAGTATATGTATATATATATATATACACACACACCAGATGGTAGTCCACACAGAGGGGGTCTCACTCCCTGAAGGAATGATAGCAGACATTGGAGAAAGTTACAAGTACCTTTGTATCCTGCAAGAAAATGGCACCCTTTAGGCAACAAGGAAAGTAGCTACAGCCAAATACATACAACAAGTGAGGCAGGTCCTCAGGAGTCATTTGAATGGCAAGTCCTGGGCAATAAACAGCTACACCCTGCTAGTGGTCAGTTGGCCAAAGGAAGAGATACAGACCACAGATGTTAAGACTCGAAAGCTACTAACCATGTACACTAGCTTTAAAGGAGAAGGCTAAGGACTAGCAAGAGTGAGAGCCACTATCCAGAATATATACTGTATATTTACAGTATATATATATATATATTAGGGTGCATCAAAATACTAAAGTTTTGAATTTTGATATGGCTGGGGACTAAAAGTGTTCTCACATATATAGAAACAACACATGTAAAATATTTTTGCAATCCATGATTATTTAGGGGTCGCACCTCTCATCTGATTTTGTGGGTGAACAGTGCTCATTGGTTACTATAGAGATTTGAGGTACAAAAGACTGCAGATCAAGAACTCTGAGGTGATTTTTATGTTATTTGTTTTAATTTATGCTCCTATTACATGTTAGCACCATTTCTGGTTTTGTTTTTGTTATTTGAATGTTTTTAGTGCTCTTTACATCAACTCTAGGTAACATAATAGCTAACAGTTCGCTAATGATATTTAACTCATAACTGAGCAAGTCTTACATCAACGACAGTAAAATAGAGAAGACATAATTTTATGCAGAGTATTGATTCATTATATTTATTGAGAGTAGTACTACATAATATAAAAGAAATTTAGTCATATTTTAGGTATTTACTGCAAAAGGTCTAACTAGCTAACATTAGTTAGCAACTGCAATCAAAGCACTGGAGAGACATCGCTGGTACATGACAGGTGAGATCCTTCCCCTGGCTCTCTTTAGCAGAAAGGTGCCAATCAATGACAAGCGTGCACTTGCCAGTGCAATCTTGAAGCATAAGCCCGCTGATCTTCCCATGCATGCCCCCCAACAGCGCTTTGGAAATGGCTTTGCCAAGCCAAAGTTTCCCACACTCTTACCAACAACCACTTTGGCTGACCTCTCCAATGCAGACTGTTAGTTTGGGATGCACCAGCTGAATATTGATCCAGCATTTCTGTCTCTGGATGTGAAAGAATGGGCCACCAATAATGCGTTTAAAAAAAGTGAGGTAAATGGTAATGATACTTGACAAAAGGTAAATGGTAAATGTCCTGTATTTGTATAGCGTTCTTCTAGTCATTCAGACCACTCAAAGCGCTTTCACACTACAAGGTTTTGCATTTACCCATATACAACCCGATATGTAAACC
Source organism: Pachypanchax playfairii (assembly GCA_006937955.1). Taxonomy (NCBI): domain Eukaryota; kingdom Metazoa; phylum Chordata; class Actinopteri; order Cyprinodontiformes; family Aplocheilidae; genus Pachypanchax; species Pachypanchax playfairii. Next base: position 100,898 of record SSNP01000078.1, on the reverse strand, counting down.
GGGGGGAGAGGGTAGGGGCTAATGGTGCGTTCACACCGGCCACTTTGTCAACGTCAAGCAACGCTGATAACGCTCCAAATTTGACGTTTGAAGTTGAAGCTCATAACGCCTGCCAGTCAGAGTGCATAGGCGTTAAAGCTCGTAACGCTGGACCGTTAAAAAGAGTGCAAATAATGTGGCGCGAATTCCTTTGTTATCGGATGTTCGACGCTATGGCGGATCATATTGAGACAGTGGCTTGGATTTGTTTACTTCATAGATCTAGACAACGTCGACATCGGGTGCATCAGCGCCGTTTGTGGATACACCCCATTCTTCCGATGCGTTCGGAGTTTGGTGAGTTCAACCATTTGCTCCAGGAGCTACGTTTGGATGAGGTTAATTTATCTTCCATTTTGGCTGATCCCGCTTTTTTCTGGCTACGTGCTGTGACATCTTACGTCACTACGATGAGACGCTCTGATTGGTTGACATGCCGCTTCAAGAGCGTTATGAACGTCAAAAGTTCAGCTAGCTGAACTTTGAGCTTTTCTAGCTTTTCAAACGTCAACGCCTGAAACGCTAGAAAAGCTTGAAAACTTGCCACTCATAATGCTCACAAAGCACCGCAGAGCCGTTGACGTCTGTCTGACACCCGTCCACCATAGACTTTACATATAAACTTGCCGCTTATGAAGTTGATGGTTGTGCCGGTGTGAACGCACCATAACACTCACACAACCCGATACGCAGATTGGGGGGCAACATGGGGTTCAATGTCTTGCCCAAGGACACTTCGACATGTGGCAGTGGAAGCCGGGATCGATCCACCAACCTTCAAGTTGGAGGACGACCGCTCTAACCACTGAGCCACAGCCGTCAATGTCCATGCGATAAATGTGGTGAATGACTGTGCCGAGCGTGGCATCAAGCTCACATCTGACTTTATTGCTGTGGCTAGAAAGGAGCAGCACCTGCAGAATGTGCTACAGGCAGTGGAGAATGACCACAGCCTACAGCCAAACCTCCGTTGCTGCAAACGCAAGCTGATCTCTGAATAGATGTATTGAAAAGGTTTAGTTTCCTGTCTCTCTCGTTTGAAGTCATGTTTGTTCTTATCCTTGGGAGTTTGCTTACAGAGACAGTTTGTTATTTAAATGTGCCACTATTGCCTCTTCCCTAACAATAAAATGTTTAAACTTTATATCTGTGTCCGATATCCCTCACTGCTACATAAAATTCAGAGTAAGACCACGTGAACATGTCCCATTGACTGCCATTCATTTTGTTAACAGGACAAGTGAACAGAAAATCTTGAACGTTGATTTCTGAGAAATACTATATGTGCCCAAACGGTACACACATCTATTTACACTGAGAACCCTATAAAATACAAATTGCAAAATAAAAAAATTGTGTTCTAAACATTTCTAGGTTAACTTTTTGGAAATTAGATGAGAAACTGATCATTTTCCGAAATTTTGCAAAAGTTCATGTGAGAGGTGCGACCCCTAAATCTCAATGGATATCCTTAAAACTTTGCAAAAGACATTTTTTTGTTCATGAGAACAAAATGGAATGCCAGCCAAATTGATATTTTTAAATTAAACTTTCCCATTCAAATTTAATGCACCCTAATTATATATATACAGTGGGGCAAAAAAGTATTTAGTCAGCCACCAATTGTGTAAGTTCTCCCACTTAAAAAGATCAGAGAGGCCTGTAATTTTCATCATAGGTATACCTCAACTATGAGAGACAAAATGAGGAAAAAAAATCCAGAAAATCACATTGTCTGATTTTTAAAGAATTTATTTGCAAATTATGGTGGAAAATAAGTATTTGGTCAATAACAAAAGTTAATCTCAATACTTTGTTATATAGCCTTTGTTGGCAATGACAGAGGTCAAACGTTTTCTGTAAGTCTTCACAAGGTTTTCACACACTGTTGCTGGTATTTTGGCCCATTCCTCCATGCAGATCTCCTCTAGAGCAGTGATGTTTTGGGGCTGACGCTGGGCAACACGGACTTTCAACTCCCTCCAGAGATTTTCTATGGGGTTGAGATCTGGAGACTGGCTAGGCCACTCCAGGACCTTGAAATGCTTCTTACGAAGCCACTCCTTCGTTGCCCGGGCGGTGTGTTTGGGATCATTGTCATGCTGAAAGACCCAGCCACGTCTCATTTTCAATGCCCTTGCTGATGGAAGGAGGTTTTCACTCAAAATCTTACGATACATGGCCCCATTCATTCTTTCCTTTACACGGATCAGTCGTCCTGGTCCCCTTGCAGAAAAACAGCCCCAAAGCATGATGTTTCCACCCCCATGCTTTACAGTAGGTATGGTGTTCTTTGGATCCAACTCAGCATTCTTTCCCCTCCAAACACGACAAGTTGAGTTTCTACCAAAAAGTTCTATTTTGGTTTCATCTGACCATATGATGTTCTCCCAATCCTCTTCTGGATCATCCAAATGCTCTCTAGCAAACCGCAGACGGGCCTGGACGTGTCCTGGCTTCAGCAGGGGGACACGTCTGGCACTGCAGGATTTGAGTCCCTGGCGGCGTAGTGTGTTACTGATGGTAGCCTTTGTTACTTTGGTCCCAGCTCTCTGCAGGTCATTCACTAGGTCCCTCCGTGTGGTTCTGGGATTTTTGCTCACCGTTCTTGTGATCATTTTGACCCCACGGGGTGAGATCTTGCGTGGAGCCCCAGATCGAGGGAGATTATCAGTGGTCTTGTATGTCTTCCATTTTCTAATAATTGCTCCCACAGTTGATTTCTTCACACCAAGCTGCTTACCTATTGCAGATTCAGTCTTCCCAGCCTGGTGAAGGTCTACAATTTTGTTTCTGGTGTCCTTTGACAGCTCTTTGGTCTTGGCCATAGTGGAGTTTGGAGCGTGACTGTTTGAGGTTGTGGACAGGTGTCTTTTATACTGATAACGAGTTCACACAGGTGCCATTAATACAGGTAACGAGTGGAGGACCGAGGAGCCTCTTAAAGAAGTTACAGGTCTGTGAAAGCCAGAAATCTTACTTGTTTGTAGGTGACCAAATACTTATTTTCCACCATAATTTGCAAATAAATTCTTTAAAAATCAGACAATGTGATTTTCTGGATTTTCTTTCCTCATTTTGTCTCTCATAGTTGAGGTATACCTATGATGAAAATTACAGGCCTCTCTGATCTTTTTAAGTGGGAGAACTTACACAATTGGTGGCTGACTAAATACTTTTTTACCCCACTGTATATACACAATGTATATATACAGTACGTAGATATCATTGCTGTTCTGAATGTTTATAATAACACAAATCTATAATTAATGTTTGGTGTGAGGTGAAATGACGTGTGTGAGAGGAGTAATATGCAGTCTGACTCCAGTTCACCACCTCACCAACTGCGTCGTTGGTTCCCCTCGTCTCCAAAATGTCCGTACGCACGGGTCAGAGTTGGCGTACAGGTGCTCACGTTTTCAAGGCAAGTTCGTTTTTTATAAATCACAACTTTTGCTTTGAAAGTGGCGTATGCTACTTTCAGGCCCCATTTTGTGCGTACGTAACGTTTATAAATGAGACCCCAGATCTCAACCCAATAGAGCATCTTTGGGATGGGGTGGAACGGGACCTTCGTGCTTTGGATGTGCATCCCACAGATCTGCATCAACTGCAAGATGCTATCCTATCAATATGGGCCAACATTTCTAAAGAATGCTTTCAGCACCTTGTTGAATCAATGCCACGTAGAATTAAAGAGCAACTAACCCCCAAATCAACTTTTTTTTGCTGATAAACTGTCTAAACGGGTGTCTAGTAGTCTTAACTACATGTCCCAGGCATTATTTTGATATTTTAGTGCATATTTGTTAAAATCTTAACTTTAAGCCAAAAAACGTCTGTGTAGCTCCCTCCTAAGGTTAAACAGTGTACTGCATTCGAATTTCGAATCCAGTTTACTGATTAGCTCTGAGGTTCTTAAGATTTTGTGACGTGGCAGCTCTGCCGCTGCCGAGTATAAAAGCGGCTCAGCCGTAGACACGCCTCGTATCGAGCTGGAGTTTGAATAGAGAGAACTGCAAACGTCTTCGATTTTCAGGTTAGCGATTTGATAGCACAGCATTTAGTTAGCGTTATTAACTTAGATTTTAGTTCCAATATTTAGTGTAGAAAATTATATGCCGGAGTTTGCAGACAACATTTTACCCGCGATTCCTTCACCAACTTGCTGGAGCATGAACGAGGCTTTGTGAAGAAGCTGGTTCTGAAGAGGGAGACTGTCCCGTTGCTTTTACACGGCAGAGCTAAAGTACACCGACACTGCTGCCCCGCCAACGAGGATTTAAGGCACCAGTCTGAGGTGAGTGAGCAAAATATGGAGCTAAAAACAGCTAAGAATTACGTTTTACCAAGGTTGATTACAGCAGTGATAATAGCAGTGTGTGACACTCGTATATTACCTTGTTCTGTCAGCTTTGAATAGTATCTAGTATTTCAGTCATGCAAATGCTAAATTACAATATGAACGAGTCTGGGCGTTATGACACTGAGCTGCAAAGGTACAGGCATGGTATATCCACTATCCACTTTGTGTTG
>SSNP01000078.1:62610-94689 GCA_006937955.1 Pachypanchax playfairii | reverse complement strand
TGGAACCAGTGCCTGATGACATCTCTAATACTTTTTGCAGTTGCTGACAAAACCTGAAGAAACCGATCTGAAAAATGAAATAATATTTTTCTGACATATACAATTTATATAATATACCTTCAGTAAATGGCAGTAAATTCACTTTTGTATTGAAAAATTTTGGGATGAAGACATAATTCTAGTCTGCTAAGATGCAGGAGCCCCCCCCAACCTGCTCACACCTGTGCCAGACCTGTAACAATGGGGACAGTTTCATGTCACAGTCTCACTACGTTGGAAGATGGAAAATATGGCCAGCACATAATTAATGATTGTGTGAAACTGATGTGTTATGAATATAAATGCTTATACTGTTTAATCAATAAATCCTGTGTTTATTTTTGTAAATACATATGTGTACCTTGGGGGTCTCTCGACAGCACACGTTTTCCAGAGGGGACAATGAGACACAATGCCCACATGTACACCTGTTCATACAGAGTTTAACAAAATTATATATATGATACAATTTGGTCAGTAGAGGGCAATATATATATATATATATATACATACACACACACACACACACACATATATATATATATATATACATACACACACACACACACACACATATATATATATATATATACACACACACACATAAATATATATATATATACACATATTGCTGATGGGTCTCTTAGATAAGAGCAAATACTGAATAACGTGTAATATATATATATATATATTACACGTTTTTCAGTATTTCCTCTCATATCAGAGACCCATCAGCAATCATGCTAACGCCATTTACCACTCTGAAACTCTGAAGAGAGATCCTTTGAGGTGGAAGATTTTTCTCCACCTCCCTCCCCTGAGATGGAGGTTCTGGAGGAGGGTTCGGTGGCGGACGCTAGCGGTCCTGAGCCGTATCGCTTCGAGCCGCGAGCTCCAGCGAGGGTTCGGTGGCAGCCTCCGCAGCACCGTATGGGGCCTCGCTGGAGCTCGCGGCTCGAAGCGATACGGCTCAGGACCGCTAGCGTCCGCCACCGAACCCTCCTCCAGAACCTCCATCTCAGGGGAGGGAGGTGGAGAAAAATCTTCCATCTCAAAGGATCTCTCTGTTGCAAAACGTGACTCGCTATCGCTTGCCATTATGCACTTTAGCTGTCAGTGTCAGCGCCAAAGCCAACTGTCAATCACAGCCCAAACCCCGCCCACTAGCCCCCTCCCGCTCGTGCCCCTCAGTCCTCCCGGCACGCCCATTTCAGTGCCAGTTTTGAACTCTCACTGAGGCGGAAGTAAGTCTCTGGCAGGGGGGGTTAGTTGTTCTTTAAGGCAGTTCTGAAAGCAAAAGGGGGTCAAACACTGTATTAGTATGGTGTTCCTAATAATCCTTTAGGTGAGTGTATCTAAGTTTTTAGTCTTGGTTGCAAGACTAATGTTCTCTTAAAATAGTTTCAGAGTCATCACATATGTGACTTGACTTGAATACTTTTCAAGTTAGTTTCAATAAGTCAAAAAAACAAGAACTGTGAGGCAACTTTTGTGGAAGTTGGAAACCAGATTGTGAATTGAAAAGAATTTACAGTCCCAGAACTTTCACAACTTGTTTGAAATTATGTCACATGCAGGTCATGTGCTCCATGTTTACATGTCATGCATAGAACATCTTTAAAAAGTGTTGCTAGCACCAGTTTAGTGTGATTTCAACTAAAAACAGGAAATTTGTTTTTCCACAACTTTTTTTGCAGCACAGTTAATTACAGTTCAAAAGAAGTGATTACAACGAATAACAAACATTTCCATGACCTAACCTCGATGGATGGATGGATGGATGGATGGATGGATGGATGGATGGATGGATGGATGGATGGATGGATGGATGGATGGATGGATGGATGGATGGATGGATGGATGGATGGAGTAAATGTCAGCTCGCTATCAGTGTCAAATCATAGTTAAGCAGCACTCATAAAAGCTATTGCTTTCCATGTTTTTTCTTGCTCTTTCTTGTAATTTAGATAAGAAATCCAATTTCCAAGTTGAAGATTTAAAATAATTTTGGCCTGTACTGGATGTATAACATGTATGCAAAGCTCTAAGGCTCAATAAATCTGGAACAACAGATAATGCCCGCATTACAATGATAATGCTCTGTAGTATCATTTTAATTAATACCAGGCTGATATGGTATTTTGGACTTCCTTTGAGCTTTAAAATCAGAGGTTGTATTAAAGGAGATTTAGTAAAGCAGCACATGCTCAACTTAAGAAGGATGTTACTTATCCCATTGACAGGAACTCTAAAGTCAAGATCATAGAGTTTTACATTGTATGTCCCACACGAACAGAACTGCTTTCTCAAGGTCACAAGCCCCATTGCTTTAGCAGCTTTACAGGCATTATTTCTTGATGATCCCAGGATAAGATATAAAGTTAGCACTATTATGGAATCATTATCTGATGGTAAGGAAAACTGAAGCTGTAAACTAAAATAAAAACATGCATTTTTTTGTTTTGTTTCAGGCTGGTAACACAGGTATTGACTTCCAGTTGCAATCTAAGAATTATTTTCTTTCAAAGCTCATTAATATTCACATATAGCTGACTATAGTTAAAATGTATTTTTTTTATTATTTTATACATTTGATCCAAAATATGAGCTAGAACATCACCGTATGTTGCTGAGATATTAGTATATGCGCACTGATGTTGCTTTTACTCTGTTATAGCTCTAAATTCAGAGAAAATCTACAAAAACCACCACTTTCAAATGTCACATGCTGAAATGTTTGATAAGATGCTGCCACAAACAAATATCCTGTTACCCTGTTTCATCTGACTTTCAACAGAAAATATAGTTAATTATCCAACTGATGGGATTTTTCTAGCTGGTTACTTTTTCATGATAACTAACTACTACTTTCCCTCGAAATGGCATTAATGAAATTATTATTTTCCGACAGTAATTACAGATTACTGAAAAGGGCATAAAATATAAATTTGATTAACGCCATGCTTGCCACCGTACCGGACTAGGGATCGTCAATTTAACATCAATACCAGCAAGTTATACAGTGTTGGAAAGCATTTCTTCTCAATAAAAACGTCCAAAACATAATTTTTTTGCCAACCAGTCACCCTAAAAACTTAAGAGCTACAGCTGGCAGCAATTTAGGTATGAAAACTTTTGTGTGCAAGCTCTAAAGAGGTGGATGTTACGGGTTAAACTTTTTTAATGCAGAATTTGCAAGATGGTGTTGAGTTGTCTCCTGAAAACAAAACTGCAAAAATAGGGGAGGGATTGATCATTAGATTTTTTTCTCCTGTAAACATTTGAGAGACCTGTCATGTCAGATCAGTCACAAGTTGCAGCAAATGATATTGGCTTAGTCATACGGTGAGCAATAAACTGACCCAAATGCAGGCAAACACAAGAAACCCAAGAATAAAGATAAAATGAGTACTTTTAATAAAAAAAAGACCCTAAAGGCTGAGGATCACAAAAAGATAAGGGATTCAGAAACTAATAAAAAAACAATAAAATGTATAGTACAAATTGGAGGACCAAGTCAAACTAAAAAGCTCTAATAATGAATGCAACACATCAGAGAACAAAAACAACCAACAAGACAGAAATAAAAAAAAATAAACAGAAACACGAGGAACAGGAATACATGTGATGAGGCAAAAGAGGATAAATAAAACCATAAGAACAAATGTGAAACTAAAAAGTACAACATGACTACAAATAAAGAGCAGAACATGACACAAAAATGAACAGGAGACACAAAAAAACCTTCAAAATAAAATCACAGGACAAACCTGACAAAAGACTAAAAACCAAAACAAACTCAAAAGTCAAAACCTGACCAGCTTTATCATTTCCAAAGATGATCATAGAAAAAGAACTAGTACAGCTAGGAATTCATGAAAAACAAACTAGTCGACATTCTAAAATTTAGGAATGTCAAATTAAAGTTTGTCACAATTTAAAAATTTCATTAAAAATTGTGTTGGAAAAAAAAATCCATAACACTTTGCCATATGAATTGCTAAATATCTATATATGTCTTTGGAATTCATAACATGCTCATGAAATTTAAAGTTGACACATTTTCAAGCCTCTAAAATGTTAGATGAATCAAGTTTTTTGTACAGTGCAACATTTTCAGCAGAGTTTCAAGAGGAGCAGAGTTGTGATATTTCATTAATAAAAACTGGTTGGTCAAGAAAAGAAATGTTGTTCTAGTCTGGGTAAATACTGGAGACACCAGCTCCTTCTGTCACACGGCAAGTGTGTAAAGAAAATGGATGGATAGTTTGACTAAGTAGTTCAAAAACACTTTTTACACCTTCATTTTTAATTATGGGGTTATGCAAGATCAAAGTGCTCTTGAAATAGATAAATAAAATAATGAGTAAATAAAAATAGCAGGAAGTACAGACAATGTAAAAATAATATAATCTAAGCCCAAAACTTTGAAAAAGTGTTTGATCAACTATTCCTTTGCAGTATTATTGTCTGTTTGCAAAAAATGTTATATCATTTGGAAAGCCTGTGTATTTCCCCTGAAATGGTGCCACGTTAGTGAAGAAATGCAAAATGCATTTGTAGGTTGAGCAGCAGAGTTTATTGTATGGAGTGTGTCTGTGAAAAACCTGCCCTGCGTCTGATATGGTATGGAGAACATGCAGAGAATACCATGCAAAATGCTGCAGTGAAAGGGTCACAGCTTTTGGTGGAGGTAATATGATGATGGAGGGAGGGGGATCCCTCGTGCAAGGCCCAACATTATGGAAGCAATCTCACTGCAGAGACAAATGGAGATGAGATTATGCAACCCGTGGTAATCCCATATCTCTATAGTCTGGAGCCAAACTCTGTCCTCTCGCGTGACAACATTCACCCCCACAAAGTTACATAGGTTTCAGAGTCTTAACTGAACTCTTGCCTTCAATAGACCTGCACATTTCTCAAACTCAGTCTCATTGATAGTGCCAACTGGTTCTGGGAGCTACAGTATATACTATATATTACATTTTTAACTATCTTGTATCACCTTCAAGCATGAATCTCACATGATAACTGCTAACATCCGTTACACTGTGCAGTCGTATTTACAGACTTGACTCTTTGCCCAGACTTATTTTGGCTACTGTTTTCAAAAACACTCTAATCACTATCAGCCCCTACAGCTCTTCCCTGGCACAGCTATCATCTAGGTCATCTCCATACTTCCTCCCAGCGACATAACTAAAAACTTACTTTTGCAAGTTCATTTAATCTACCTGCGTCCTTTCAACAGTGTTTAGTTAATTGTCAAATTATGACTGCTGTTTATCTGTATTCATTTATTTTTTCTTCTTTCATTTTGTTTTGCTGTGATATTTCTGTTTTTGTAAAATACTTAGTAATTTGTAGCTGTTCAGTGTTATATAAAAAATATTGCTCCTTATCTATTTACATTTTTGCTTTTGGCTAATGCTGTTTGAAAAATAGGATCCCATCCAACAGCAGTGTGTGACTAAGCTGGATCTAGCCCCTGTTAAGTGAATATTAGCCAGTAAAAATATCAATATGTCTTGCTTCTTGAGACTTCAATGACTCAATCCAATAACTGACACCAAACAAGTGTCAATAACAGAATATGCTGTTTAGCTTTGGCAGAGAAGATTCGATAAGGTTTTGATGGATACAAGCCACTAACTCAACTCTGTTAGTTACCAACAAAGGAACTTTTCCTGCAAATCTGGGACCATACAAAAGGAAATAAACAAGCTTTCTAATGGGAGACATTTTATGAAAGGAAGCATTGAAATAACAAAAGATACATGACCAAATGCATTTCATTAATTATTATACTATGTATAGAATGAAGCAGAAGTTTTAACACTTTACAAAAAATAATCAACATCCCTATGAAAACTTTTGAAGATCTTCAAAAAGGCTGGATAACTGTGGATCAGTGCCACTTTAGTACTTAAACGTAAGAAAATTTCTGCTAAAAAGCAATTTGTAAAAAGATATATATATATATATATATATATATACAGTATATTGCAGCTTGTAGTGAGCTGTAGCTCTCCTAAAAACATTTTTTAATACTAAAAGAAACACATAAAATTAATCTCCTCCTCCTCGACAGGAAGTCTTTACTAAGGGAACAAGGGTCTGAGGGTGTAATGCAGCATTTGAGATGACAACGACAAGGTTCATTTAGTGTTTTTTAATGTATCATTTAAGGCACCAACGGCTGTCATCATGTCGCAAAACACACTTTTTATTTCTTTTAATTCATTGGTCTTGGATAGCGCTAATCGTGTCTCTCTGTGTCTGCATCACAGACTGAATTCAGTCAGAACACGAGCACTGGATGTGCCGCGGTCACCGACCGCACTAGTGCAGGGGGCAGTCTGACGACCTCACCATCTACCGAGTGTGGAAGTGCTGAAAAGACACGACATATTAGTCTGTCTCCTTAAAACATGCTAACATTTGTTAACGTAGCCATGTATTACAAAAGGTGCTTCACTGGGTTCATTTGTTGTTTCTGTCAGGTCGGTGTCGCCCTCCTTCTCTGACACAAGACCGTACACTGTCCTGTCAGCTGTACTGACAGTCTGAACTGCAGACGCTGCCACTCGTATTTTTTTCTTTTATTTGTGACACCGCTGCTGTTTCCACCAAATAAAATGTCTCTCCTAGCCTCCACTTCACCCACTAACACTTTAATTTTCGTCTCTGTGAAGTTTATCTTCTTGTTTTTTTGTTTAGTTGTGATATTTCCCGTCTTCCTCATATGCATCAATATTCATGTCCTGCTTTGCATTGACCTTATATGGCCGGGTTTGGGCGTGTTCAAGGAGGGACATGAGCCAAATCCACTTACGCAAACTTCCAGGTAGAGTGTGATTTATAAAGGGGAAGTTGCTTACAACTGTGCATACGCATGGTTTTATAAATCGGAAATCTTTTTGGCGTACGCAAACTTTTTGTTTTGGTCGTACGTACACTTTTAGTAGGGTTTCTATGCAATGTTTTATAAATGAGACCCCTGGTGACTGTTGGGGCCATTGTAGTACAGTGAACTCATTGTCATGAAACCAATTTGAAATGATTTGAGCTTTATGACATGGTGCATTATCCTGCTGGAAGTAGCCATCAGAGGATGGGTACATGGTGGTCATGAAGGGATGGATATGGTTAGAAACAATGTTCAGGTAGCCCGTGGCATTTAAACGATGCCCAATTGGCACTAAGGGGCCTAAAGTGTGCAAAGAAAACATCCCCCACACCATTACGCCACCACCACCAGCCTGCACATTGGTAACAAGACATGATGGATCCATGTTCTAATTCTGTTTACGCCAAATTCTGACTCTACCATTTGAATGTCTCAACAGAAATCAAGACTCATCAGACCAGGAAACATTTTTCCAGTCTTCAACTGTCCAATTTTGGTGAGCTTGTGCAAATTGTAGCCTCTTTTTCCTATTTGTAGTGGAGATGAGTGGTACCCGGTGGGGTCTTCTGCTGTTGTAGCCCATCCACCTCAAGGTTGCGCGTGTTGTGGCTTCACAAATGCTTTGCTGCATTCCTCGGTTGTAATGAGTGGTTATTTCAGTCAAAGTTGCTCTTCTATCAGCTTGAATCAGTCGGCCCATTCTCCTCTGACCTCTAGCATCAACAAGGCATTTTCACCCACAGGACTGCCGCATGCTGGATGTTTTTCCCTTTTCACACCATTCTTTATAAACCCTAGAAATGGTTATGTGTGAAAATCCCAGTGACTGAGCAGATTGTGAAATACTCAGACCGGCCCATCTGGCACCAACAACCATGCTACGCTCAAAATTGCTTAAATCACCTTTCTTTCCCGTTCTGACATTCAGTTTGGAGTTCAGGGGATTGTCTTGACCAGGACCACACCCCTAAAAGCATTCAAGCAACTGCCATGAGATTGGTTGATTAGATAATTGCATTAAGGAGAAATTGAACAGGTGTTCCTAATAATCATAGTCATAGTGTTACAGGTCCACCTCAAGTCAGCTGCAACCTGTAGGCCCAGAAAGGTATGATTATCCACCCTCTCAACCTCAGTCCCTTTAATGGTAAGGGGTTTTAAAGGGGGGGTCAGAGTTTTCTTAAAGTCCAGAATTACCTCCTTGGTCTTAGCGGTGTTCAGAATAAGGTTATTCCTTCTCCATAAGTGATGATGTCATTCTCCAAGGCTCTGTACCCTGACTCACCCCCCCTCTAATAGGCCCCAGAATTGTTGTGTCGTCAGCATATTTTATGATGCTGTTGTTATCTAGGGTGGAGACAACTGATGAGGAAATTGAGAATCCCTGCCAACATTTTGAGACGTTTTGGAAACTGCATTACAAAAAATACAAATAAATAATTTGTCCACAGCCAGTCTTTTTCCAGTGAAGTACTGGCTTTAGTTGAATACATTTGTTTAGATATAAAATATAAGCTATTAGTAACATTAAAATGAGAAAATAAAAAGCAAACAACCTGAACATGTTTTCCTGTTTGCTTCGAACTCTGATTTCCTCGAATGAGTCATTATTTTGACTGTAAATTATTGGATGGCGGTTTTTCCATCCCAAAAATTATACTTTGGTTGTGTCCATGTGTCTCTTACTACCTAGGAAATTATATTATTGTCACTAAAATACGTTTCATTGTTAGTTTTTCTTGTCAGGATATGTGAAACAATGCAATACAGATGATTTTTTCAGACAGCATTGAATAGTCGCCTTACACTAAATAACACTGAGCATTAATCCTAATTTAGACCAGCCACATAAAAAAAAACTAATTTCTCATGAAACCAACACACCACTTAGTTACGTTGTTGATTGATTTGCTTACTGCTTTTCTTCATGACCCTTCAAATAAACAGTAAAACTCTGAGGCAGCTGTGGCTCAGTGGGTAGAGCGGTCGTCTTCCAATCAGAAGGTTGTCAGATCAATACTGGCTTCCACCACCACATGACAAAATGCCCATCGGCAAGACACTAAACCCCATATAGCCCCCCCGGTTTACACATCAGGTTGTATGAATGGGTGAATGTAAAACTTGCAGTGTAAAAGCAGTTTGAGGGGTCTGAATGACTAGAAAAGCGCTATACAAATACAGGACATTTATTGTAACTGTAACTAACATTTTATTGTAAAGTAATAAAAGAATAAATAAAACAATATCGCAATAAAAACGTAATAATGTCTCATATTTTTAGCAATCCATGCAGCTTGAAAATTGTTTTTCACTTTGGTAAGTTCAGAAGTTTTTAATTGTGGATATAAATCAGCTTCTATGTGAATGCAAGAAGGCATCTCACAGAACATTAATGGTGCGTTCACACTTTGTCAACGTCAAGCAACGCTCATAACGCTCCAAGTTTGACGTTTGAAAGTTGAAGCTCATAACGCCTGCCAGTCAGAGCGCATAGGCGTTAAAGCTCGTAACGCTGGACCATTAAAAAGAGCGCCATGTTCGGAGCTATGGCGGATCATATAGAGAGAGTGGCTGGGCTTTATGTACTCCGTTTGTGGATACACCCCATTCTTCAGATGCGTTTTAGGAGGAGTTAAACCATTTGCTCCAGGAGCTACATATGGATGAGGTTTGCTTCAAGCGCTACTTCCGTCTGTCCCGCGCCCTGTTTGAAGACTTCCTGCTTCCTTCAGATGAGATGCTCTGATTGGTTGACATGCCGCTTCAAGAGAGTTATGAGTGTCAAAAGTTCAGCTAACTGAACTTTCTGCATTTCGAGCTTTTCAAGCGTTTCAAGCGTCAACGCCTGAAACGCTGGAAAAGTTTGAAAAGTTGCCGCTCATAACGCTCACAAAGCGCCGCAGAGCCGTTGACGTCTGTCTGACGCACTCCACCATAGACTTTACATGTAAACTTGCCGCTTCTGACGTTGACAGTTGGGCCGGTGTGAACGCACCATAAGACTCTGAATTATCACTACGCTAACAACTAAGATGACAACTTTGTGTATATCCTGCCAACAAGCCAAAAAAAATTCTAAAACAGGCTGAGCCCTTCCAGATGATGACATAAACCTTACTTTTTCAATTTCTATCAGACATAAATAATTTATAGTCAACTGTTGTAACTGTATGTCACTTAGATTTTTGAGCTCTATATGTATGTTTTTATTTTCTTTGTAAGTAAACCAATTTTTAAAAATACCTTGTGTCTGAACAATTCAGCTGCAGACTGCAGCAACATGCTATTGAGGTAGAAAATCTGCCGCAGCACAATAACCACACAACCGATTGTGCAAAGAAGGGCCCATCTATTCTGAGAATATTTTATAGCAGCATTCAGTCAGATCCAGGTGGTGTGGCTTATCTAGAAATGTGCAAAGTGTACTTTCTGCTTTGAAAATAAACTGTATGAAGAGGAGAAGCTTGTCTTCTCAATAACAAGCAAATGTTGCCCAAAACATCCCAAACCTCCAAGTGTATGACCTCAGCAGGGATTATAACAACAATTCTATTTAATAACAGATACATATGGCACTTTCTCCTTCCTTCCTTATCAATTCTACTCTGCAGCCAAATAAATAAATCAGTGGAATTTCAATGCTTCTTCTGGAAGAAAAAATGTTATTGAGTATTGATGGTTTACATTAAAATAAAATAACAATGGAGTGCTCCATCTTCCTATAAAGTTATTGCACATCAAGTTTGGCAAAATTACAAATTCAGTTCTGATATGACTTCATTATGTTCCTTGAATCAAAATAAATTTGTGTTGTGTACAAACCAGTTGTTTTAGATATATTTACAGTGGGGCAAAAAGTATTTAGTCAGCCACCAATTGTGTAA
The DNA here is from genome assembly GCA_006937955.1 of Pachypanchax playfairii. NCBI lineage: Eukaryota > Metazoa > Chordata > Actinopteri > Cyprinodontiformes > Aplocheilidae > Pachypanchax > Pachypanchax playfairii. The sequence goes on along the minus strand of SSNP01000078.1, from coordinate 83,850 downwards.
GTTCTCCCACTTAAAAAGATCAGAGAGGCCTGTAATTTTCATCATAGGTATACCTCAACTATGAGAGACAAAATGAGGAAAAAAAATCCAGAAAATCACATTGTCTGATTTTTAAAGAATTTATTTGCAAATTATGGTGGAAAATAAGTATTTGGTCAATAACAAAAGTTAATCTCAATACTTTGTTATATAGCCTTTGTTGGCAATGACAGAGGTCAAACGTTTTCTGTAAGTCTTCACAAGGTTTTCACACACTGTTGCTGGTATTTTGGCCCATTCCTCCATGCAGATCTCCTCTAGAGCAGTGATGTTTTGGGGCTGACGCTGGGCAACACGGACTTTCAACTCCCTCCAGAGATTTTCTATGGGGTTGAGATCTGGAGACTGGCTAGGCCACTCCAGGACCTTGAAATGCTTCTTACGAAGCCACTCCTTCGTTGCCCGGGCGGTGTGTTTGGGATCATTGTCATGCTGAAAGACCCAGCCACGTCTCATTTTCAATGCCCTTGCTGATGGAAGGAGGTTTTCACTCAAAATCTTACGATACATGGCCCCATTCATTCTTTCCTTTACACGGATCAGTCGTCCTGGTCTCCTTGCAGAAAAACAGCCCCAAAGCATGATGTTTCCACCCCCATGCTTTACAGTAGGTATGGTGTTCTTTGGATCCAACTCAGCATTCTTTCCCCTCCAAACATGACAAGTTGAGTTTCTACCAAAAAGTTGTATTTTGGTTTCATCTGACCATATGATGTTCTCCCAATCCTCTTCTGGATCATCCAAATGCTCTCTAGCAAACTGCAGACGGGCCTGGACGTGTCCTGGCTTCAGCAGGGGGACACGTCTGGCACTGCAGGATTTGAGTCCCTGGCGGCGTAGTGTGTTACTGATGGTAGCCTTTGTTACTTTGGTCCCAGCTCTCTGCAGGTCATTCACTAGGTCCCTAGATCATTTTGACCCCACGGGGTGAGATCTTGCGTGGAGCCCCAGATCGAGGGAGATTATCAGTGGTCTTGTATGTCTTCCATTTTCTAATAATTGCTCCCACAGTTGATTTCTTCACACCAAGCTGCTTACCTATTGCAGATTCAGTCTTCCCAGCCTGGTGAAGGTCTACAATTTTGTTTCTGGTGTCCTTTGACAGCTCTTTGGTCTTGGCCATAGTGGAGTTTGGAGCGGGACTGTTTGAGGTTGTGGACAGGTGTCTTTTATACTGATAACGAGTTCACACAGGTGCCATTAATACAGGTAACGAGTGGAGGACCGAGGAGCCTCTTAAAGAAGTTACAGGTCTGTGAAAGCCAGAAATCTTACTTGTTTGTAGGTGACCAAATACTTATTTTCCACCATAATTTGCAAATAAATTCTTTAAAAATCAGACAATGTGATTTTCTGGATTTTTTTTCCTCATTTTGTCTCTCATAGTTGAGGTATACCTATGATGAAAATTACAGGCCTCTCTGATCTTTTTAAGTGGGAGAACTTACACAATTGGTGGCTGACTAAATACTTTTTTGCCCCACTGTATATATATATAGTTTTAGACTAAATGAAGACTTACCTGGTAATGAGGAGGATGGTGAACACAGTACCTCCAGATACAGAGTGAGCCATGGCTGCTTATAGAGAGGGATGCCTGGTTGAATTTATCTGGAATAAAAAAAACAGACATGCACAAATAATAGTGTTTTAAAGGGACACGTGTAAATTCAAAAAAATTGCTTTTATTTTCTTTCTAAAAACCAAATATTTGAATACTTCTCAACATAATAATGCAAATGACGTGTTGATTTTCTATTAAGAAGCTTGCATCATATGATCTGTGCCTCATTTCTTATTATTGATTGCTATGCTCTAAAAGATTTCCCATATATATAATAAGATGTCTGTCTCCCTGGTAACAGTAGTTGGAGAGTTTCTCTGAGTCTTTTTTTCTTTAACAAACTCTCTCACAGACATTAAAATGTATCACAGTCTTTCTGATGTCTTTAAAAATTCCACAGAAACAGCAGTAATTCACCTCAGGGACATGATCTCAAGAGCATAATGACCTCGCTAATGACTTCACACCAATTGCAACTCTGGTACTAAGTCTAAAACTTAAGATAAAAAATAAGAGCGTACTTTGGGAGAGGACTTTTGCTACTTACATCCACCTGAATTTATTCAGAGTTTAAAGAAATGTAAATAAAACAGACAATAAGACCTTCAGAGACCAACACATCTTAGCATCTGAGACTTATCTGTATGGATACTTTTTTCTTAAGATGATGTGGTGTTTTTTAAGTCTTTAGTTTAACAAATGTGTCTGTCTTTACTTCAAATGTACTTTGAAGAAATTTATTTTTTATTATGAAGCTGCATCTGTGTACAGTATGTCTTTAAATGTCTTGCTTTGCTCACAGGCTGAGAGAAGAAACCAACTAAAAATCAGTGAGGTTTAGGAGTTGTTGTTTCCAAATCATGTACAGAATCACATTAGTTGTTTTCTTTGTTTCTGCTCTGTGCATTTCAAAGCAAATCTTTCATTTTAAATCCAACTGTTGACAAACTGCTGCAAGAGGTAGTGTTGTTTTTTCCAAGTTAAACTGTGTTTTATTGTGCATATTTTTTACATTTTTCATTTATTTGTTCTTTTCTATTTTAAAAACACTGGTCAAAATTGTTTATCAATAAGTTTGGTACTCAAAATGATGGAGATGCTTTATTGTATGTACCCATGTTCAAGAAACTTTCAAGTCAAATATAAAATTAACAAGAAATTGGACATTTCATTTGGTCTAAGACCATAGGCCAGCTATACTCATCTCAAGGCCCGCGGGCCAAATCCGGCCCTTCGGGGACTGCTGTCTGGCCCACGCTATTTTGCGCTCTGATTTAAAATATTACACAGAAATCTGATCATGGTTTCTAATGTTCAATAATTTCTCTAACTTTCTCACGAGGAACTGGGTGTAAAAGGAGTCCTCCGGTCAGTTTACAAATGACCCATTATGTTTTGGGTCCGTGAAGGCCTTTAACAGTTTGCGCGGTTCTAAATCCACTACTGCAGTGCACAGTAGACGTTTGCCTGATTGGCTGCTAGAGTTTTGGAGAAAATGAGTGCGGTTAGTAAGCGGAGAAAAGTTGACGTTGAAAACAGACAGTTTAATAACAAATGGACTGATGAGTTTGCCTTCATATTGCCATCTCATGCCAATGCCAAACCGGTATGTTTAATTTGCCAAACTACGGTTGCTGTCTGCAAAGTTGCTAATATTAAACGCCATTACGAGACGAAACATGCTAGCTTCAGTGCAGCTTTCCCAGTAGGCAGCACTGCACGGAAAGGCAAGATTTCAGCTTTAAAGTCGTCGTATTTAACGACATCAACAATCCTGACGACGACAGCTACCTCTGCTGAAAAAGCCACAGCTGCCTCGCTTCGTGTAACTTGGGAACTGGCAAAGAAGGGAAAGGCATTTGTGGATGCTGAGCTCGTGAAAGTCTGCACTTTGGGAATCGTGGAGGAGGTGTTTGCCGGTGACAAACACAAAGATGACATCATAAACCGTGTGAAGCAAGTTCAGCTTTCGGATTCAACTGCGGCACGGAGACTGGAAACTTTGTACGAAGACAGTTTTTCAACTTTACTTGACGAACTAAAATGTGTGGATTACATGTTGGTCGCTGTGGACGAGTCTACAGATGCAACAGATACTGCACAGCTAGCTGTGTTTGTGAGGTATTTCAACGGGGAGCTTTTCAAAGAGGAGCTGCTGTGCCTTTTGCCCCTCAGGAGCAACACCACAGGTAAGATCATGTACACTTCAATTAAGAGTTTTTTTGAGAAACATTCTCTGATCCTGGATAAAATCAACCTCCTTGTGACTGACGGTGGGCCATCTATGACAGGACGAGAGAGGGGTTTAGCAGCACGTCTCATGTCAGACCATCCCACGGTTAACTCGCTACACTGCATTATTCACCAGACGGTGCTCTGTGCCAAACTGTCCGGTGAAATGAAAGGCGCGATGGATACTGTGATCAGGATTGTAAATCACATTCGCTCAACTTCAAGCTTACAGCACCGGCTTTTCAAATTACTGCTGCAGGAGCAAGACGCGCAATATTCAGACCTACTGCAGCACAACGATGTCAGGTGGCTGAGCAGGGGGCGAGTTTTGCAGCGCTTCTTTGCATTGCACAAAGAAATCGCCGAATTTCTCTCCAGTCAGAAATCAAAGAAGGCAGAAGAGTTGTCTCAGTTTATGCAAGATGAGGAATCCCTGGCTCTGGTCGCATTTCTCTGTGACATTACAAGCCATTTGAACCAACTTAACCTGCAGCTCCAAGGTGGGGATTCAAATGTGGCAGAGCTCTTTGAAAAAGTGAGAGCTTTTCAGACAACATTGGGAGTTTTTGTGGCGGACATTGAGGGAAAACGGCTTCACTTCCCTACCCTGCATGGTGTTCCTACAAATGGGACTGTGCTGACACATATGGTAGCATTGCTGAAAAATCTGTCAGAAAACTTTAGATCGCGGTTTGACAACTTCAAAATCCCACAACAACTGCTGCTTTTCGTGCGCGACCCGTTTGCTGTCAGTGTCACCGGGAGCTGTTCAGCAGAGGCAAAAAGCGCGGTGCCTGAAATCAACGAGGGCGCTTTCCAACTGGAACTGGTCCAGATTCAGGCCAACGATGTCCTGAGAGCCAAGTTCAAAAAGGAGAGACTGTGTGAGTTTTGGGCACACTCAGTCCATCAGTATCCGAACTCAAAACGACTTGCCATATACATGTTGACAATGTTCGGATCCACTTATGTATGCGAGTCGGGCTTTTCAGTGATGAATGTAATTAAGGACAAAAAGCGCAACAAACTCACCGACTCGCATCTCAACCAGTGCTTGCATATTGCCTTGACATCTCACAAACCATCCTTCAGCAACCTCTCAAAGGACATGAGATGCATTATTTCACATTGAGAGGGGACTGTGTGTGATGCATTAGGTTGGAGCATCTGATCCCATGCCTGTATTTTCTGGTTCAGTCAGTTTCAAACAGTCATGCTTAAGTTCTTTGGTATGCTATTTTATAATGAGCAAAGATTTTTCTGAAGTAGCTCTTCCAATATTTGCTGGTTTGCACTGTGCAGCTATGTTTTTGTTATTTGAATCTTGACATTTTATACATCTTTCACACTAAAAGAATGAAATGATGTTTTTTTTTTTTTCATTTTTTTTTTTGAAAAACTTGTGAATAGTTTATTAATTTATGCAATGTTTGTATGCATGATTAAAAGGGTTCTTGCTATACTATTAAAGATGGTTCAGAATATATATTGCTGAATTGCAATGGAGTTAATAAAAAGCATCCAAATATAAGCTCAAGCTGTCAGCCTTTTTCAAAGTTTGCCGAATTTTTGCATGATGAATGTAGTTTATAAAGTGGCCCCCGGCCACCTCTTATTTTCAAAATCTGGCCCTCAGCCCTATCGAGTTGAGTATCCCTGCCATAGGCGTTGCACCCGTGGGGGATGTGGGTGTTTTAACACCCACACTTTTCCTGGTGAGAGGGTTCAATACCCACTTTTTCTGCAGTTTAGCAGAAACACCTTACTTCTATCGCTTCTCCGTGTTTCTCTGATCGCTGTGTGTCTGCGCGCTGAGGTAGCTGCCTCCTCGTCCCTCCCTCTCAAACATGACACCGGCTTTGAGTGTGACCGGCTGTTGATTGGCTGTTCTGTCTTAAGTCCCGCCTCTCTTGGTGTGTTAGATTTATCTGTCAGCTCGTGCTGGAGAGGTGGGAACATGATTACTTACTGTACATCTCCCTTTACCAGGTACTTTAAATGAGCATTTTTACTTTTCAGGTTTTTAAATAAGCTTGATTTTAGTTTTGTCTTATTTTCTGTGTTCTGAGTGTGTTTATAAGCTTTTCTAGTGTCACTCATTTAAATAGGAAGCTTTTAATATCTTGTATGTTATACCTTCTATCATTGAATTCATCGTTTTTATTGTTAACAAGCAAACCACAACCATCACCCACACTTTTGAAGAGCTTGCTACACCATTGACAAAAAGACTGCTATAGTTGTTGTTTGTAAGTAAACATCTCATTGAAAGTGTTTTAAACTCAAGATTCAACACAGTTGTTTTCCACTTGACAACTTATACCAGAATGTGGATATGGATAAATTGACATGTATGTATGTTTCTTTCTGCTAGTGTATACATTTTATAAACTGCATTGCAAATCAAAACAACTGGTAAGCAGCAGTTTGGAAATGTAGTGAGGGTGTTTTCATGATGTTGGTCTCAGTAATCTTAAAACACAGAATTTTGCCCATATATATACAAATTACACAGGTCTACTTTGCACTGATGCCAGATGAAACAAGAAATGGGCAATGTAGATCATTGTCTTGAGCATCAGCAGACAGCTTCCAAACTTCTTGGAAAACCAATAAAATCTGAGGCTAATTTTCCAACAAGAGAAAAAGGAAAAACAAGAGTTTGTGTGTCTTATGTCTCGTTAATGAACGATGGCTGAATGGGTGAGACATGAGTTGAAGAATCGTCTCTCAGTAATAAGGGCGTCGTTTTTAATAATCAACCTGAGTGAAAAGTTGAAGCTCTTGATATTTTTGTCCTTCAACATTCCAACCCTCACCTGTGGTCATTTGGACCATAACCAAAAGAACAAGATCCTGAAAGTAAACAGCTGTTTCCTCCATAGGGTGGAGAAACTAATACCCATGCTGTGGTAAAATTGGCATGCAGTTTATGGCAGGAGTAAATTGTGACATCAAGAGATAAAAAAATCTGTTTATACCAGTTCTTCTTTTTCACTAAATGCTCTGCAGTTTTCCTGTAGAATAACAACCATCAATATATACCAAAATGCAGCATGAAGAGTATCAAAAAGCACAGCCATACACAACAAGTACAGTCACAATCATAAAACTTCATCTAGTAGATATTCCTTTAAAGTGTTATTATGTAAGACGATTTTTTGTTGTTGTTGTTATACAAATACCTGTAAAAACTAACCCTCTTGCAAACTGTTCTCTTCTGCTTCATGGTTCACACAGTATGTGACAAAAGACAAATTTGTACACACACAACTAGTTGAAATTCTGAAGGGTCATCATCACATCTGCTCGGAAATTTGTAGAAAAGCTTCTAATTTCCAGGATGATAATAAACTTGTTTCTAGACTGCATCTATTGTTTGAACCTACATGTGTATGTAACCCCTATAAAAATACAGTTGGGCTTACTAAATGTATTTTCATTGGCTTAATGTAGTTCATTTTGTGTGAATCCATGAAGAGTACTGTTCAGTTGCTTGATGTGGCCACCAGGGGGCGCTCTATGTGCATTCGATGAAGGAAATCCAGTCATGCATGCGTTGCATGCTGGGAAAGAGACGGGCTGTAAATGTTCTAATACTGAAACTGCCACGAGATATCATTGAGCAAGATTGTCGACTGCGAAAAAGTTTTGTTTTATTTTCACAGACAATTACGTGTGTATTTTGAGTTTTTCAAACGAGTGCCAACACAGCTGTATGCCGGAACAGACGCTTTGTTTTGTTTTTTGTAAACCGAGGACTCCGGTGAGTTGCTGTGATACAATGCTAAGTTGCTAATGGCGACGTGGATTTTCAGTTGTGTATTAATGTGAGATGTTGATCACTCCTTATGCTACAAAAACCAATCGGAGTTGACTAAATATTCTGACGATGTTATAATGAGTCAATATGCTGAGTTTTGAGTTAAACGGTATTTATTTTATGTGAACATTTATTTTCGCTGCGTCATTTCTGACGCCAAGTTCGATGTTTGTGAGTGAGAAGGGCTCAGTGTTCTAAAGTAGCATATATGCATTCGTAGGTTTTCTTGGATTCTTTTCCTAATGTAAATGGTGTGTTTAAATTTATATTTAAGATGATGAAAGATGCATTTTGTGAATGTAAACGAGAAACATGATTGAGAGGAGAATTAGGAATGATTAGTGTAACATAATTTATATAATACTGTTAAAAAGACCCATTAATGGCAAATTGAGGTTTTAATATCTCGTGATACAGTTGCTTTTTTTTTTTTTTTTAGCAGTATTATAAGTTACATTTGAGCAAAGGGGAAAAATAGATATAATTCTGTGCAGAAATTTATTACCGCTGGTTAACTTTATGTTCTGCTGTGCAGATTGTTTTTTTTATATGCCAAGCGCTGGATCTACATCAAGTTATCAGCGGTGAATTCAACCGGGATTTCCGTTCGAGACGCAGAATCGGAGAGGATGCCAAATTCTTCACCTTCATCATCTCCATGGAAGGTCGCACCCGGAGGAGAATAGCTTGAACAGCGCGCAGTAACCATTCATTACACCATACATACTACCCGGGTAGCACACATACTGAATAGACTTGAACTGACACGGATTCAAACTGAACTTTGGACTGGACTTATTGAACTTTGATACTAGAGCAGCTAAAAGCTGTCAGGACAATTTATTTTATTTTTCTTACTTAATTGCGTTGGGGAATTCTGAATTGAAATTTATTCCACTTTTGTTGTTGTGGGAATAAACATAATTGTGTTACTTCATAACATAATCTTCCCTCGCTCCTTGAGTCGAATTAGAATATAGCATTTAACAGAAGTGACTTAAAGAGAGTTACATTTAGTTTATTGGCTCTGTCCAGCCTTTCATCCAAGTGATCCTCCTTCTGCTTAAAGCATGTGATCTTCTTTATCCCTGACCACACATCTCTTACATTGTTTTGCTGCAACTTGTTCTCCAGTTTTTTCCTCTTTGTTGTTTCTAATCTTGACTTTTAAGTTCTTGATGTACATTTCCCAATCTGTTCCGGTCTCTCTGCCTCAAAGCTCTTTTCTTCTTGTTAAGTAGTTATTTTAGGTCACTAGTAATCCACAGTTTGTTATTGGGGAAGCAATTCACTGTTCTGGTGGGGATGATGTTGCCTACACAGAAGTCTACACACTCAGTCATAGCATTGATGTTCTCTCCATGTGGCTCACAGAGCGCATCCCAGTCTGTAGCCTTAAAATATTCTTGAAGGGTTTCTTCAACTTTCTATGACCACCTCCTCCCAGCTCTTTTAATCACAGGTTGCCTCTGAACAATAAGTTTATACACAGCGCAGAGAGACTATATTATGATCTGCCTTGCCAAGAGCAGGTCATGCAAAGGACATTTGATGCATTCCTGATAAAATAAATTCAGTGTTTTATTTTCTCTGTTGAAGCAGTTGACAAACTGTTGAAATGAAGCGTAGAAGAAGGAGAGGTGTGATTAAAACCCCCAGATATTGCCACATATGCATTTGGGTGTTGTGTTACTGGTACTATAATAACACTGGTCAAGTCCCTCAATATACAAAGTGAATCAAAACTAAGAGGTAAGAGTTCAAAATCTGGTCATCACAGATAAAATTTTAAAACATTATGTTTTGGATAACACCCATTTTTTTGTCACTCTACCTCATTTTCTTTTGCAGCTCTTCTTTGAATCTCTGTCAGCCATATTGTCTGAAAGCCAGATAGAGGCACACTGAGGTTCAGGATATGCTCTTGTAGCCATGTCTCTGTGAAGCACATCACATTCCAGAAAATCTGGCTTGGTCTTCATCACTGTTTCAAGATCATCTTATTAGAAAGAGATATCAAATTATCAAGTGTTGGTGGATCTCCTGAAGGCTGCATTCTTTCTCCTCTTCTCTGGTCAGTCAGTTTGTGAAATGGTGCGGTAACAATCATCTCGTTTTAAATACCAGCAAAACTAAGGCGATGATTGTTGACTTCAGGAGGAGAAAGAATCAACACAGCAGTATTTCCATCCTAGGAGAGGAGGTAGAGGTGGTGGAGAAATACAAGTACCTTGGAGTTCAGCTGGACAACAGACTAGAGTGGAAATGCAACACAGAATACATCTACAAGAAAGGTCAGAGCAGACTCTACTTCTTAAGGAAGCTGAGATCTTTTAATGTCTGCACCAAGATGTTGCAAATCTTCTATAGGTCTGTTGTGGAAAGTGCAATCAGCTTTGCAGCCATCTGCTGGGGCAGCAGCATCAGAACCAGAGACTTGAAGAGAATCAACAAACTGATCAGAAAAGCTGGATCTGTGCTGGGAGTATCTCTGGAGCGGCTGGAGCTGATTGTACAAAAAAGAATGCTGGACAAGCTGATGAAGATGATTTTCATTTTCATTTCATTTCATTTCTCCCTGAACACCAACATCTGCTCCTCCAGCCATCAGTCTGTCAAGCTCCTGAAGTTTGTAGATGACACCACCCTCATCAGTCTCATTTCTGAGGGTGATGAGTCCACCTACAGGTGTGAGATTGACTGTCTGGTGTCCTGGTGTGAGCTCAATGTTCAGGAAGAACTCATCCACCCCTGCCTCCATCACTCTCAGATAGTGTCCAGTGGACACAATTGAGTCCTTCTGTTTCCTGGGCACCATAATCTCTCAGGACCTCAAGTGGAAGATGAACATCATCTCTCTCACCAGAGGACGTACGTCCTGCAACAACTGAGGAAGTTCAACCTCCTGACATCAATGATGGTGCATCTCTCCTCCTTCACCATCTAGTCCATCCTCACCTCCTCCATCACCATCTGGTTCACTGCAGCTTCAGCCAAGAACAAGAGTCGACTGCAGCGTATCATCTGCTCTGCTGAGAAGATGATTGGCTTCAACTTTCCTTCCCTCCAGGACCTGTACACTTACAGGGCTCTGAAGCCTGTATGGATGATTGTGGCTGATTTTTCTCATCCTGGACATAAAATCTTTCAGACTTTCCCCCTGGCAGAAGCTTCGGTCCATCAGGACTGAACCCTAACCCTACCACAGGAACAGTTTATTCCCGTTTGCTACTGGCCTATTGGATACGGTCTAGTACAACTCCATATAGGTGTTATCTAAACACTCACATGCCAACCCCCCCACTGTCTCACTGATTCATGTACACCTCAAAGAGGCCATTTCACACAAATGTCATGACTTTGTGGTTATTTCTGAAGTATTAACCTGCAATATGAAACATTTTATATTTAAGAAACATTATGAAACGCTGATTAACAGACCTTTCAATCTCTCTGCGTGAAGATTCGTCCAGCTTCGGCTCCAAGACATTAATATTCATTATGCTAATTTGCTGGACTCAGATTGGCTAACAAACTAGCCTATGAGAGCAAGGCTTCCTGTTTCCTTCCCGCTGCACATGGCAACAGCGCACCGAGTATATTCCAGTTGATACGTCTTTATGCTACAGCTTTTAGCCCGCAGACTGCTAGGCGTGGTCTCAACTGCGGGAGCTGATGAATACTAATGAGCCAAGGAGTTGTGATGAAACAGGCCATTTTAACTTGGGTTTCATCGCCACCTGCATAGTTTGAGAGTTAAAAACCGACCGAGAACTTGTTGGGCTGTTTTCACACCCACTATGAAGGTAAGAACATATGTGGGGCTAAAATATTCAACAGAAACTTCAAAAAAAGTAATGGCCTCTTTAAGGTTTTTGGAAAAATACACAGACTTTTTGCATGATGTACAAATGGTTTAATTGTATAAATACTGCTGATTTCTTTTTATTTATATTCTTTTTTATTCATGTGCCCCTTCACCCAAGACAAATTCCTTGTATTATTCAAATGATACTTGGCAATAATTCTGAAATTTGCCAGTATGACAAATGAATGAGAAGATTTTTCCTTTGGAGTCAGATTTACAGTTGTAAGAACTCAGAAGAGCATCTTATTCACTAGGCAGTTGACAGCATGAATACTGACTACTGGTAATGTGTTATATCTCATTGGCATTCCTCTATCTCACTCGCACTCAAAAATCAACACAGAGACACGAGAACATTTTTGGCCTTGAAATCCCTTTTTTATGGCAAAAGGAGACAATGGATAGAGCTAATCTGCTCTGCACCATTCATGAGTTCTGAACAATTTATGTTAGTTATAAATAAATAAAAATATTGACATGTACTACACTATTTTAGTTTTGACTCTGAGCTACATCTCTAGTTGATTAAAAAACTTTAAATTCTGGTGCTTTAATCAATTTTAATACATTTTTCTCATCTGGGGAATACTGAGAAAAAGGAGAATAATTCACTTGAGATCAAAAATTCCTGTCAAATTCTCAATTTTTTAACTTAGTTTCATCTTGTGTTTTTTAAACCGAAAACTATTTTGCCTTTATTTCTACATGAAGTTCATATGCCTATCCTTCTCCATTAAAAGCTCTGTTACTTGGTTGTAAAAGCCCTCCCTATTTACTTTTATTTTAATTAAAAGGTCTGCTGTCACACACTTGACCTTCTGACTTTAAATAAGGATGCCAGAAACAAGCACCTACTAGCTAATGTACGCCCCTTATGGGTAAGGTAGTGTCTGCAACACTTAATGACTTTTAGTCTGCAGTTAATTCTCTATCAGCAAAAATAATTATGTAACACATTTACATTATGAGATTATGACTGTGACATTACTAGCATTTTGTTTTTCTTCTTTTTAAGTATTTTTTGCTATTTATTTTATGGAATAATTATTTTTTAAATAATTTTTATTCTGATTTGGGTGTGCTGATTAAAGGATTTTTTACCTGATTTGTCACTTTTTTCCACTTGTTACGATGCGTAACCGTGGCAACGAGAGACTTGCTTACAGAAAAGAGCAGTTAATGTACATTTCTAACCCCTCCTTTCCACCGGACGCATCAGCAGCGCGTTACTGCAGCAGCACGTCATACGCAGCTGATTGATACCGCTGTAGTCAATAGAACCCTTTCCACCGCATCCGTTAGCAGTGCGAGTCAAACATGTCTCAGGAGCGACATGTCGCAGCACATACGCGGCGGTCCTATTTTTTATGCGCTACGCATCTGAAACGCGTCACAAGTTCGACATTTTGGAAAGGGGAAGACATCTGCCTTGAAGATCAAGGTTGAAAAACAGTTGAAAAACAGTTCTCACAACCTTGTTTGATTGAGGTGTGGTGAAGCAGAGACAATTGCTGAACAATGGCAAATTTCCAAAACCGAAATACTCTCCGAGGGAGCAGCCCTCTGGATCTTTAAATGTCCTTTATATTTACATAAAATGGACAGAGCATAAAACACAAACCTTTTGGAGCCATGTTGCAGTTTTTTTTTCTGCTTGCTGTTGTGTATATTGACGAAGTCACACGTGATTTTGCTAATCTTGCGTGACTTCGTGCTCTTTCGGTGACAGCTGCTTCCCTGCTGCTACGCGCCTCATACGCACCCGGTGGAAAGGGCCAAGCAGCAGCATACGCGAGTAAGACGTGCTGCTGCAGTAACACGCTGTTGATGCGTCCGGTGGAAAGGAGGGGTAAGGCACAAATAATCCTCAAATTGAAAACCCAGATCCCTGATGAGCTAAAAAGAAGAAGAAATGGATGCAGAGCAAGAGCAAAGCAAAGAAAGAGAAAGAGGAAGTTTAAACCTTCACTTCTATCAGTCATATTAACAAATGTGAGATCGCTTGCTAACAAAATGGATGAACTTGAGATACTGTTGAAGACCCAGCCAGAGTACTGGGAATGCAGCATTATGTGTTTTACTGAGACATGGCTAAAGGAGCATATCCCTAACTCCAGTGTGTCTCTGTCTGGCTTTCAAACATCACGGGCAGAAAGAGGTTTGAAGAGGAGCAGCAAAAGAAAAGGAGTTTGTCAGCTTCTTACATGTGCAGTCACCTGTTGGGGGCGGAGCATCAGAACAAGTGACATGAAGAGGTTGAACAGATTGATAAGGAGGGCTGGTTCTGGGGACTGGAGTCTCTTGGGTTGATTGTTCAAAGGAGGATGAAGAACATGATGGAAAACCCTCATCATTCTCTTCACAACACAGTAACTCAACAAGAGCGGCATGAATTATATTATAAATACACTATATTACCAGAAGTATTCGCTCACCCATTCAAATGATCAGAATCAGGTGTCCGAATCACTTGGCCTGGCCACAGGTGTATAAAGTCAAGCACTCAGGCATGCCGACTGTGAAGCAAGACATTTGTGAAAGAATGGACCGCTCTCAGGAGCTCAGTGAATTCCAGCGTGGAACTGTCATAGGATGCCACCTGTGCAACAAATCCAGTCGTGAAATTTCCTCGCTCCTAAATATTCCACAGTCAACTGTCAGCTCTATTATATAAAATGGAAGTGTTTGGGAACAACAGCAACTCAGCCACGAAGTGGTAGGCCACGTAAAGTGACGGAGAGGGGTCAGCGGATGCTGAAGCGCATAGTGCAAAGAGGTCGCCGACTTTCTGCACAGTCAATTGCTAAAGAGCTCCAAACTTCATGTGACCTTCAGATTAGCCCAAGTACAGTACGCAGAGAGCTTCATGGAATGGGTTTCCATGGCTGAGCAGCTGCAGCCAAGCCACACATCACCAAGTGCAATGCAAAGCGTCGGCTGCAATGGTGTAAAGCACGCCGCCACTGGCCTCTAGAGCAGTGGAGACGCGTTCTCTGGAGTGATGAATCATGCTTTTCCATTTGGCAATCTGATGGACGAGTCTGGGTTTGGAGGTTGCCAGGAGAACAGTACATTTCAGACTGCATTGTGCCGACTGTGAAATTTGGTGGAGGAGGAATTATGGTGTGGGTTTGTTTTTCAGGAGCTGGGCTTGGCCACTTAGTTCCAGTGAAAGGAACTTTGAATGCTTCAGGATACCAAAGCATTTTGGACAATTCCATGCTCCCAACCGTGTGGGAACAGTGCACAAAGCAAGGTCCATAAAGACATGGATGACAGAGTCTGGTGTGGATGAACTTGACTGGCCTGCACAGAGTCCTGACCTGAACCCGATAGAAGACCTTTGGGATGAATTGGAGCGGAGACTGAGAGCCAGGCCTTCTCGACCGTGTGTGACCTCACCAATGCACTTTTGGAAGAATGATCAAAAATTCCTATAAACACTCTCCTCAACCTTGTGGACAGCCTTCCCAGAAGAGTTGAAGCTGTAATAGCTGCAAAAGGTGGACCGACATCATATTGAACTCTATGGGTTAGGAATGGGATGGCCCTTCAGTTCATAGTATGAGTAAAGGCAGGTGAGCGAATACTTTTGGTAATATAGTGTATATTGCACAATATTGTTTTATATTTTTTATAACTGTTTTATAACTATGGTAACATGTTGTGGATACTCTTTTTCTTTTTTCCTTGTTTTTGTTGTAAACATTGTGTGGGCTCCATTATGTTATGTGTTTATACCTGTTTTTTTGTTTATATCTTAAGCTGTTGACGTTAAAACTAAGCACACCATTGTTTTTCTTGTGAAATTACCAATAGGTTTGATGTGTCACATGACCCTCTTCTTATTGAAAAAGCAAAAGTTTGATCCAAGATGGCCGACTTCAAAATGGTCACCGTGGTCACCACCCATCTTGAAAAGTTGCCCCCTCACATAATACGGCATAATGTGCCACAAACAGGACGTTAATATCAACAACCATTCCCATTTTATTAAGGTGTATCCATATAAATGGCCCACCCTGTAGATCAACAGGACAGTTCTTTCATCAGCTCATTTCTCATGTTTATACAAAAATGTTTGAACAGAGCTACAAACAAGAGGACAAGTCTTTTGTCGAGACAAAACTTTATAAAACGGCCTTAAAAATGAGAGAAGAATGAAGATTTATTGTCATTATACAAGTACAGAGCACAAGTACAACGAAATATACTTTGGAGACATATTTTCACGCTCACTCTCCGAGGCAGCCACTGGGGGCGCCAGATGAGAGTATAAGATACACATACATATACACTCACCTAAAGGATTATTAGGAGCACCTGTTTAATTTCTCCTTAATGCAATTATCTAATCAACCAATCACATGGCAGTTGCTTGAATGCATTTAGGGGTGTGGTCCTGGTCAAAACAATCCCCTGAACTACAAACTGAATGTCAGAATAGAAAAGAAAGGTGATTTAAGCAATTTTGAGTGTGGCATGGCTGTTGGTGCCAGACGGGCCAGTCTGAATATTTTACAATAATGGAGAATGAGCCGACTGATTCAAGCTGATAGAAGAGCAACTTTGACTGAAATAACCACTCATTACAACTGAGGAATGCAGCAAAGCATTTGTGAAGCCACAACACGCACAACCTTGAGGTGGATGGGCTACAACAGCATAGGACCCCACCGGGTACCACTCATCTCCATTACATATAGGAAAAAGAGGCTACAATTTGCACGAGCTCACCAAATTTGGACAGTTGAAGACTGGATAAATGTCGCCTGGTCTGATGAGTCTCGATTTCTGTTGAGACATTCAAATGGTAGAGTCAGAATTTGGTGTAAACAGAATTAGAACATGGATCCATCGTGACTTGTTACCACTGTGCAGGCTGCTGGTGGTGGTGGTGTCATGGTGTGGGGAGATGTTTTCTTGGCACACTTTAGGCCCCTTAGTGCCAATTGGGCATCGTTTAAATGCCACGGGCTACCTGAGCATTGTTTCTAACCATATCCATCCCTTCATGACCTCCATGTACCCATCCTCTGATGGGTACTTCGAGCAGGATAATGCACCATGTCATAAAGCTCGAATCATTTCAAATTGGTTTCTTGAACATGACAATGACTTCACTGTGCTACAACGGCCCCCACAGTCACCAGATCTCAACCCGATAGAGCATCTTTGGGATGTGGTGGAACAGGAGCTTCGTGCCCTGGATGTGCATACCACAAATCTCCATCAACTGCAAGATGCTATCTTGTTAATATGGGCCAACATTTCTAAAAAATGATTCCAGCACCTTGTTGAATCAATGCCATGTACAATTAAGGCAGTTCTGAGAGTGAAAGGGGGTCAAACACCGTATTAGTATGGTGTTCCTAATAATCCTTTAGGTGAGTGTATATACTGTACATATAAACTTGTATATAGAAACCAGAAAGCATAGTGACCACATGAAGATAGAGAGGAGAAAAAAAAATTCCCTTTATGCAGCACCCTCTAGTGGCGCTGTTTGAGAATGTAAAAAAAAAGTCTCAGCGGGGAACAACTCACGAGACATGTTGAGAACTTTTTATAAGGATGTGAATGCAATCAGTGTGTGTAAGTGCATGCAGAGAGTTATCAAGTACACCGTCTCTGGGACAATGCAGATGTTATGTTTCTCCACAGTCTGTTGGCACCCAGTGGACACGGGAAAGGAGGGGGCTGTGTGTCTCAGCTCTCACTACTCCTGGGGGAATTTAGTGCATCAGCCTTGAGGCCACCCGAAACGAAATAACAAAGACTAGAGCGGAGCTGAAGAATTCAACAGCTTCTTATTGTCCATATGGTACACTGTTGTGGAAAAAAAGGCCGAAACAGCCGAATTAGGGCCAAATTGCATAGTACCAAAGCCAATAATCAATCAATCATTTCTCCACTCCAAGCCGAAACTGCAACTACTCCAAGGTGGCGCCAATCCTTTCTGTGAGATCCAGCAGCGCACCCAGTTTACGGTTCAGCTCCAGGACCCCATCAGCCACGTTGGTCACGGTACTGCTCTAAGACCGCATCCAGTTTGCGATCCAGATCTCCAAATCTTTTAGTCCAAGTGTTGCCAGATGCAGCCCATCCAATCCATAACTTTAGAATTTGCAGATACATCAGGTAACCACCAACGCCGATCAGCAGGTACCCCACGATCAATAATCCAAAGATGTACACATCCTCCACATCTTCGACTGCCAGAACAGATAGGCATACCATCTTTCATTCATCCCAGGAATCCATGGTAAACCGGACCAGAAATGTCAACTCCGGGCATGACGGCTCCCCCTTTTTCAGCCTTAAGTTTGAAAAAACTTTGTCCAATGCGTTGAGTGACCACGAAACCAGATCCATTTTTTTTCATTTTAAGTTCGCAGCAGCCAGTACAGAAAAACACAGAGACACGCAGACAAAAAAAGCCGGCACAGTGTGGGAGGAAAAAAAGATAAGGGAGAAAGTTGGAAACGCGTCTGTCCTCAACGATAGGCAGAGGTGCAAAATCGTACTGACTATTTTTTATTTTTGCTCATTGGATCTTTTATGTATTTGGCACTACTGTATTTTTGTTTTGGTCATGGAAAAGTATTTTTTCACTAATTTTGCTTCAGGAAAGTTTAATTTAATATACAGCTATTTCAATTTCAGTGAATTGTTTTAATGCACGTGAGCTGTTGCTAGTTAGTAAAAGTGGATTTAGCACTCAAGGCTGTAAATTAGAATTGTATCTTTGGTTACTTGAAAGAAATATATTGATATACATCGTATAATGAGATTCAGATGAAAAATATTGAGATATGATTTTTGGTTCATATCGCCCAGCCCTAGTTTCTAGCTTATACTGGATCAGGAGACGCGCACATTCAATGATTTTTACTTCAAGAAATGTTAAAAATGATTGGAATGATACAGAATATACATTTATGACACAAATCAGTGGACTAATATTGACATTTATTCTATGTAATTATTATCAATTTTATAGTTTTTCATTTTGACAAGTGAAGATCACCTGTCTGCTTTGATCGCACGTCTCTGGATTACACATCTTAACATCTTCCAAAAACATAAACAGTTTGAACTTCAACAGGCTGCCACCATATGTTGTGCTATTTTAATCCACAACTTTGATTGCAATTCTCACGACACAGAGGCTCACCACACTGGATGAGACTGTGTGGTGTTGAGGGATCATAATTGCAAACCCTATCAAAATCTATGGATTTAATTATACATTCTCTTTGTTTTTAACCCCTTTGCATTTTCTTTAGTTTTTATCTACCAATTTGTTCCCTCTTTTACTTTGTCCTTTTCATCCCGTTTCTCTTCCTTTCCTCTTTGTTGCAGGGGGATCTTGGGCTGCTCAGCTGTGAGCCCCACCCACTTGTGGAAAATACCAAAATAATGAAATAATCACGCAATTTAAAGCTGTGACATTGAATAAATATTAACTCACCACTCCTCTGAGTGGCCACGCCCACAATCCAACCTGCTTTGTTTACTTACATTGTTATAACAATAATCTTTTACTTAAATTTTAGTCTCTAGGTTTAGTGTGTTAAGAGTTTGTTCATCCATCACTATGACATTTTCAACCTTTGAAAATGACAGCTGAGTAAAACTTCAGGTAGATTGTGACAAAAGCTGCTGAGTTACACAAATAATGAAATGTCCTTGCGTTTTCCTTCTGTATATTTGCTATTAATACATGTAGAAGCTCAATCATCATTTGCATATATAAAAAGCATGGTACTGACAACAAGATCAAAGCAAAACACTGTCTCTGAATGTAATGCTCGAACCTTCGCCACATTACTGAATTTCTTGCATGTTTTGGTTCTGAAATAAAATAAAAAGTACACAATGGAAAAAAAGTAACTTCAACTATTTGTTTTGCTAATTTAAAGCAAATTACCTGAGGCAGCTATTCTCATACAATATCTTCACAGAGGGATGCAGCTGCTAATTGCATCACAGTTGGCCAAACTAATAAAAAATGTGCTAGAAGAAAGTTCATGGAGCATGCTCTGTTATTTGTAATGCAAATTTTGAATGCAGAACTGCATAAAATCATAACTTATACCTTACACAAGCATGAACCCCACCACACCCCACCCACTCCCCCCAAAAATATGAAAAAGCCTGTGAAAGTGACTGTTATATAACATCCATTTTGCCTTATTTTTCATTTTCACTTTAAGGTTGTGGCCCTGTAATCCACATATAAGCCTCTGTAATCCATGTATAAGCGGGTGAGACAAAACTCATGTCAAGTACTTGATGTAGCAAAGTTTGTGTCTTTCCCTTCAAAAACTCAGTGAACTGATTTGATAGGTTGAAGATTATGAGAACAACATAAGGATTTTGTTTTTTTACCAGCTTTTGAATTTGTCGCTATCAACAGATGGCGTTTTGATTTTTTTTGTCACATACATGAAACATTACAAAGAACTTTCAAGCAAGCCTGTGTTGCTTCATGCATAATCTAGAACACACCTGTACACAGTATAAAAAGTGCAAGTACTGAGTTGTGGTAATTCAAACAATATATTTTCACTTTTTCTTAAATTTTAAACAGCTTCTCTTTGTCTACATTTGTCCACCGGGCTGACTGCAGACATGTTCGCCACCTACTTCATCGACAAAATCGCCTCCATTAAAAATCAGTTTTCTGAGCCTGACAATCACAGTCTGGTCCATCCTTCCTCCGGTCAATCGCTCTGCTCCTTCCGCTTACTGAATGAGGACGAAGTCTCCCGACTCGTAGTGGAATCTAACCCAACCACGTGTCCTCTGGATCCGATTCCTACAGATATCCTGCTGAGCATTCTTCCTGCTGTCAAACCTGCAATAACCCACATTATAAACTCTTCCATGAAAACTGGCATCTTTCCTTCAGTTTTCAAGCAAGCCACTGTCACTCCGCTGCTGAAAAAACCGTCGCTCGACCCGGCCCAGGTAGGAAACTACCGGCCAGTCTCGCTCCTACCGTTCATGTCCAAGATCCTAGAGCGAGCCGTTTTCACTCAAGTCTCACAGTTCCTCCACGACAACGACCTACTTGATCCTTATCAATCAGGCTTTAAGCGAGGCCATTCCACTGAAACCGCTCTTCTCTCAGTTGCAGAGTCACTACGGGTTGCCAGATCGGCTGGTCTCTCCTCAGTACTCGTACTCCTTGACCTGTCTGCTGCTTTTGACACCGTCAACCACCTCATTCTCCTCTCGACGCTATCTAAGCTTGGCATCTCGGGACCGGTCCTCTCGTGGTTCACCTCGTACCTTGCGGAAAGATCTTTCAGAGTCTCGTGGCATGGACAGATGTCCAGTCTGCATGAGCTGGCGACGGGTGTCCCGCAGGGCTCGGTCCTTGGTCCTCTCCTCTTCTCTTTATACACCACCTCATTAGGCGAGATCATTCGCTCCCATGGCTTCTCATACCATTGCTACGCTGACGACACTCAGCTCCTCCTCTCGTTCCCTCCAGACGATACATCCGTCTCAGTGCGGATATCTGCTTGCCTCTCAGATATCTCGGCGTGGATGAGGGATCGCCACCTTCAGCTTAATCTGTCCAAAACTGACCTCATTGTCTGTCCTGCCAGTAACTCCTTACCTCCTCAGATAAGAGTGCAGCTTGACTCCATCACGCTGTTCCCCAAAACCTCCGCCAGAAACCTTGGTGTCATACTGGAC
>SSNP01000078.1:48166-62223 GCA_006937955.1 Pachypanchax playfairii | reverse complement strand
AAACCTCTGCAGATGATTCAGAACGCAGCAGCACGTCTGGTCTTCAACCAGCCCAAGAGGGCTCATGTCACTCCGCTGCTCATTTCCCTGCACTGGCTTCCAGTTGCAGCACGCATCAAATACAAAGCTCTGCTTCTGGCTTACCAGACTCTAACACACACAGCTCCTACCTACCTTCACTCCTTCATCCAAACCTACATTCCCACGCGTCAGCTACGCTCAGCCGCTGAAAGACGCCTAGCGCTTCCACCACAACGTGGCATGAGATCATGTTCCAAACTCTTCTCCTCTGTTGTCCCCCGATGGTGGAATGACCTACCAAACTCGGTCCGATCCTCAGAGTCTGCAGCTACTTTTAAGAGCAGACTTAAGACTCACCTCTTTAAAGAACACTTTCAGTCTTAATGTAGGATTAATTTATGATTTATGATAGCGATTTGAGAATTTATCTCTCACAAAAAAAAATAATAATAATTGTTACACTTGATGTATCAGCGTCGGAATTAAACTGGACTCCAAACAGTCCGCCTCCTTATATTTTTTTCCTTCTCTTTGAATTCTTGCTTGTATGTTCTCTCAATGTAAGTCGCTTTGGATAAAAGCGTCTGCTAAATGACAGTAGTAGTAGTAGTAGTACATGAACATCACTATAGTATAATGTCACATTTAAAACCCTGTGCCAAATGCAGAGTTATAAATACCAAAGTCATAAATGTTACAACTGTTTGCATTAGTTTTAGTGAAATGTTTAGAAAGATGCTCGATGCCAGTACAACATGGCAATAGGTTTAAAAGTGCACTCCTCCTCTAGAGGGTGACTCAAGTAGAGGCGTGAGCATTTTCCAGCACCAATAAGGGGCCAGTAGGACCTGGTCAAAGATAGACACAGGAACACTTCTTGTGATCCAATGGACAGATGAACAACTTAAATGGGATTGTGTATTACTCCCTCAGCTGAGAGTATTTATGTCTTATATTACAACATCACAGCTTTGAAATCTCTTAAAGAGGCCATTTCACACAAATTTCATAACTTTGTATTGTATTAACCAGTAATATGAAACATTTTATATCTAAAAAACATTAAGAAACACTGATTAACAGACCTTTCAATCTGTCTGCGTAAAAATTGGCTGGCTTCAGCTCCAACCCATAAATATTTATTCCGCTAATTTGCTGGATTCAGATTGGCTAACAAACTAGCCTATGAGAGCAAGGCTTCCTGTTTTCTTCCCCGCTGCGCATGGCAACAGCGCACCGAGTATCTCCTGGTTGATACGTGTTTATGCTACAGCTTTTAGCCAGCAGCATGCTAGGCGTGGTTTCAACTGTCGGACCTGATGAATACCAACGAACAAAGGAGTTGTGATGAAACAGATACAGGCCGTTCGAACTCGGGTGTTATCGCCACCTGCGTAGTTTGAGAGTTAAAAACTGATAGAGTGGTTATTGTGCCGTTTTCACACCCAGTATGAAGGTAAGAACAGCTAAAATATTCAACAGAAACCTCAGAAAAGCCATTTTTAATGAAATGGCCTCTTTAAAATACCAAAAACTTTTATAGTAATTTATTCTGAAGACGTAAGAACAGTTGCTTGTTGAATGCCACTTGTATTTGATCACCAATTACACTGAGATTGTCAGTGTTCATTGTCAATCCAAGAAAGTGGTGTAGTAATCTATTCAGGAAAACTAAGTATTTTAAAAATGGAATAATGAAATGCATCTCCCTGGACATAGTAGAACAAGTAGAAACTTGAAAGCTTTCTCCCACTTCAGCTCTGGACAATGAAATGCAGTAAGACAAGTGAGAGTGTACTGTTGTAGCCTAGCAGTTATACACACGAATAAAAATGGAAACACATCAATGTCAAAAACATGAATTTGTTAGCGAACTAATGCATAAATATGTAAACACAATCTTTTTGCAACCCTAAGCTTTTTATTTCTTTAACTCAATATAGCTGTTACTGCACTTTGCCAAAACCTAAGTGATTTGTGAGACAAATGAAAACAGTGAGTCACATTGAAAAGAATATAAATAAAGTTTATAGGCCCTTTCAAAATAAAAATAAATAAGTGCCTCACGAGAAAGTTCAAGTAAACACTGAAACAACACACATCTGGTTAAAACACGAATGAAAGCAATGACCTAGGAACAGTTAAAGCAGATAAAAGATAGAAAATGCTAGAGAAATACCCGTTTAAAAGGATGAGTCTCCTTTGAAAAAGATCCACTGTACCCGGTCTTGGTCGTTGGGTAGATGCTGATTGTTTATTCTGAAAAGAAGCAGCTAGTTGTTCCATCCCTCTGTGCATTCTCTGTGGCTTCTAGCAAAACTCTATCTTTTATGAAAATCAGATTTTGTTGTCATCCTTGATGCATAAAGGAATGTACTTTCAAGAATGTATATTTTTGCAGGGGGTCCTTCTGTAATAAGATATATTATGTTTATGCAAAATTCAATAATTCATCTGGAAAAAATTGAGATGTGGGCTAAAAAAAGGAATGACTACCTTTTCTGTGATGACCCACCCCCGTCTGGTTTTTGTGCATGTGAGGCATCACAACAATTATTTTGCCGCTCTCTCATCTTTTAAATTCTGATTATGTAATGGCCCACTAGGAGAATGATTTCGGCTTTGCGGTAAGATGCTGGTACAGAGTTGGTTATAGATTTAAGGTGAGAGTGCTGTAATACCACTTTAGGAGTTAATATATCAGTTCACTCATCAGAAAGGGCTGTTGTAGCTCCATCTAAACACAAGAACAAGACCTTCCACTCTGGTCTTCTCAGCACATTTCAGTGCAAGTAGATGTTTCAGTTGAATATGTTATTTGTTCTGCTAGATGCCTACAATGCATGCACACTGTTCCAAAAATGACAAACAGCCTTCTCACTTGGGGTAAAATTCTTTTTACTACATTTAATTCAAATGACCTCCAAAGTGTTTCACACTACAGTTTGTCATTCATTCATTCATTCACACACACTCACACGTTTGGTGGTGATACACTACACAAAGGTTGAGGCTACAGCTGTCCTGGGCCCTCCTACCACCACCAGACAAGCAGGATGGGTGAAGTGTCCTGCCCAAGGACACAACAGCAAAGCAATCTTTTTCTGGGCAGAGTGGGGATTCAAGCCACTGACCCTCCGGATACCAGACGATTTGCTCTACTGTCTGAGCTATGGCCGCCATAAATTGCCATGAAACTTTGATTATTAAATGTGTGTGCTTCTTTGCAAGCAAAATCACAAAAGAATAAGACTAATGGAAGGATTACGCCAAGAGAGACATTTTTCATGGATGTTGACAAAAACCTCAGGCCAGGGAGGTAGTTCTCTTATTTAGTTGCGTCTATCTTTGCAGCAGATTGGTAAGCTCTCTCAGCTTCACTGGATCTTTGCCACTGGGAAGTGTGTGAGCCTGTCAAAGATAATTTTCTTTAATTTTCCCTTAAGATCCAAAACATCCCTCCAAAAGCTCTCAGGCTTTGTTAAGAACAACTAACACCTATTATCATACATGTCAACTCTCCCGATTTTCCTGGGAGACTCCCGGATTTCAGTGCCCCTCCCGAAAATCTCACAATCTCTGTAATTCTCCATAAATGTCTCCCTAATTCTGAGTTCTCAAGGCTGACATGTATGCCTATTATTCTTCTCATCCTCAGGTCTAGTAGGTTCCAGTCCCTAATATGGAGATCAAACTCCTCAATAGCACTAGGATTTAGTTCACAAAGGAAGATTCCAATGCTCAATAATTTTCTGTTCAGTTATTAAACTTTGTAAGGCCAAAGCTTGTTTGGGTTAGATCTCAAGTTTTAACAAATTAAAAGAAACACTAACATTAATTTTGCTGATGTACTAAAAGAACTCATCAGGCTAATCTACAGTACTAATTTATACTTACAAGCATTCTTTCTTCCAGGCAGAGTTTTTAGGAGCGCAAATACACAGCTCAACAGCATGTCCTGCAGACTAAAGGCTCTTTTCCACTGGACGCGTCAGCAGTGCACAACGTTTTGCTCGCGCAATCAGCAGAGCATGCCTTCCTACCGGGAGCGCTTCAGACGCGTAAATCCCTCGCGCAGCGTCACATCCAGCTGGTCCTGGAAGATCACGAAATCTCATGAGAATAGTGAAAACGCGAAGGATTTCATCAGTACACACAACAACAAGCAGGGAGAAAGACGACAACATGTATCCAGATGTGGCTTATTTTCACACCTTCTACGGACTTCAAACCCGTCGCAGGTACTGTACTTTCTTGTAGTCTTGCAAACAGAAATCCAGAACATGTCTTTTTATTTTGAAACTTCCGGGTCCGGACGCCTAAATCCTGTCTGGTTCAACCTAAAATGCTGAACTTGATGCGTTTTAGAAGCGTACCGTGTAAAAAAAAGAAATGCTGCGTAATGCTCGCGACGCTACGCTTCTGGGACACGTCTCAAGCGCGCTGCTGCACGCGCAGTGGAAAGGGTCTGACTGACGTTATTGGCGGCTATCAGCCGCGTATTACGCGTCACTAACGTTGCACGCTGCTCACGCGTCCAGTGGAAAGCAGGGGTAACCCATGTACCACTTCCTACTTGCTGTTTAACAAGTTCCCAAACTTGCTATGAAAATTAAAGTTTGCCATCATTTTTAATGAAAACCATCTAGTGGTGCATAAGGGGATGTTATCTACATACGCCATGTAAGCTATGCTTTGATGCAGACTCTTCAAATATCTTTACATGAACAAATAGATCAGATCAGATGTTATCATTGTTTGTTTAAAGAGCAACTTATCCCCTCTAAATTATCTTCCTGCCTACTAGCCACTGTTTCAAAAAGTGCTGGAAGTAGGCGTTACTTAGGACCTTGGGGGTGTGGCGGGCTGGGCTGTGATTGACATGTCACTCTTCTCGGTTTTTAGCCAGAGTGCTAAAGCTACGTTTAGATTAGCGCCATTGTGACTCTGCCATGTTGCAGAGAGGTAACCTGAGCATGATGAGAATATAGCGTGCATAACTCACATCGACACAATCACAACCACTGCAGTGAAGTCTTTGCCCCAATTTCATTATTCTTTTATTGATATTAGTTATTCTCTTTGCAGTAGTTTTCAGCCAGTTGCTCTAAATGCCTGTGTGCAGCTCTATGGTGAGATGCTGGAGACAACAGGAGGGCGGGGGAGAGTGTGAGAGATGGTTTTATACTCCAGGAGCCGTGTCTTAGAGACGATGCCAGTGATGTAGACATGACACTGATGTAGATATGTACCACTTTCAGCCAATCACAAATTTCAAATGCAATAGCCACTTTTCAACCCTAAGAGGGCAGCACTAAGACGTTTTTAGACCAAAAAACCGTAGAATTTAACAAGTTTACATAAAAATGTTGAAAAAGTTGGTAAAGACCCACTAATACAGTTTATAAGCAGAACAAAGCTGTCTTGGAGGTGAGTTGCTCTTTAATTTGTTTGCACTATTAACCCTTTAAGTGCCAAAGTTATAAAACTGTGACAGCTACCTCACCAAATGAATTGGCTCTGAAAAGGTCTTTAACCAAATTATTATAGTTTTTCCTGCCACCACTGGATGGTGAACATATACATCTCTCAGAATAAGTCAACATTTTGTATGTTTTCATGGAAAAAAATCTGAGTAAAACAGCTATGAAGTAAATAAACAAAGCGACTAGGAGGTGATGTTTAGTATGTTGAAGTGCATTTTGGATCCTTTAATTAAGTTTGAGAGAAGATGAACTAACAGCTTTTTCACAGGAGAAACATTCTAACATTAGATATGTTCTGATAAGGAATCAGAAAGAGAATATGTATCATTTTGGAGACAATTCATGATCTAAGTAGAGAGCTGCATCATCACTGAGGGAGAGGAGAACTGAGTTTCTGCTGATTGTAGGGTAACAGAAAATACTGATGCCATGGCATTGTTTTTACTTTGTAATTGAGTGGAGGATTAAAAATTGGTGATTTGATCCTGTTAATCTCAGGCTGCAGTGTGGAGAAAGTATAAAGGTAAACTAAAGTTGTTGCTGTACTGGGGATACAAAGCAGGAGGGTCAATGTGATCGGCCGTGGCTCAGGGGGTAGAGCGGGTCATATGGTAACCGGAAGGTCACCGGTTTGAATCCCTGCTCCGCCCAGAGAAAATATCACCTGGTAGTTGTGTCCTTGGGCAAAACACTTAACCCACTTTGCCTGTTTGGTGGTGGTCGGAGGGTCCGGCGGCGCTGGTGTCTGGCAGCCTCGCCTCTGTCAGTGTGTGTCCCATGACAGCTGTGGCTACAGCATGTGTGTAGTTCATCATCATTAAACGTGTGAGTGTGAATGGGTGAATGACAGACTGTAGTGTGAAGCGCTTTGGGGGTCGTGGGACCTGAGTAAAGCGCTATACAAGTACACGCCATTTACCATCTCTATCAGTTCACACATAAATGCAGGAAAAACATGGATGACACAGAATTAATTTTATATTATCATCCAGTGGAAGTGTGATTTAATTCTGTTTATGTGTGAGAGACTGTCATGCAGCACTCATGTCACAAGGGGAGGAAACTCGTCTCTCCCAAGACATGATAACTACAGCTACAGGGAGCAGAGGGATGGGATCTGACACTGATTGTACCTAAAACACACTAAAACATTATAATCTGTGTCACCTGCACAGGCAGGGACAGAAGGAAATATTTAGATGGAAGAAGTTTTGTTCCATGTTGTAGCTTTAATGTGAAATCAGTAAACAGAGATGTGTTTTCTTTTAGTGTACACAAAATAATAAAAAACAAAAATGATGCTTCAACAATATAAATAGTTTTGTTCAAAATTAAATGTATGAATGAATTTTGACATTCTATGTAGGCTACTTAAAGCAGAACTAAGTAAGTTTTTTCACTTCAATAAATGTTTTCTAGAGTCCCTGTGGGGGTAAACAAGGACTTGGCGGGGTGATTCGTGGGTCCCTCCCCTCCCTCCGGGGTCTGTGTCCTGAAAGCAACACTTGCAACTTTCAGTGGATCGGACCCGACTAATCTCACGAGAACAAACCTGCTTTACGGCACTCACACTCACGTACATAAATACAAGCATGAAGCCCTTGCCATTGTTAGCAACGCCACCCTTAGGAGCGCAAAGATGACAATAATACTCACCTGTCGAGAAATTTTCTTGGTTTTGTTTTTCTTTCTTCTTGCAAAAGCTTTCTCTGCGCGTTGTTGTTGGGGGGGCGGGGGGTCTGCGGCGGCGGCGGGGGAACGGTACGACAGTGAGCTTTCACAGGGGACCAGTAGGGGGAGAGCGAGAGCAAAACTTACTTAGTTCTGCTTTAAAGGGACATAAGGCAAGATTTGTGAAAAACTACACATGCATTTCCAGTTTATTCAATGCTAATGGGTCATGAAGCATTAAAAACCCAAAATAACGAGGCCATCCGCATATATGTCTGTTGCCTTGGAAACGCTGTGTGCTACATAATGCGCTGCAGTTCGACGTCCGAATTTCCCGCGCAGTTGTAGGGATGTGACGTAAATTGACGCTGCATGCGCGTTGCCGACAGCTCTTGAACAGGAAGTACATGGCCGCCGTGGACTTGGATTCAAACACTGAAGGTATACTTATGGATGTTTCTGCAGCCAGCAAACGACCTGCATCCACTCTCACCCCCCAAAAAAGTGGCACCACGAAGAAAAAAAAGACTTTATCAGCGGCATCTCGTGAGTCTAAAAAAAAATATGACCGAAGCCGGGTAGGCACCCGCATAAATATTGGATATGCGTTCGGTTCATGGAGGGAACTTCAGCTGCATTTGGGAGTGAAAACGGATGCTGACATGGCTCATTTCCTTGTGACCAGGTGAGAAAACATTATAGGTCGTGTTTAGAGCCTGATACAGTATGAAAATGATGAGATCAAATCAAATAACAGAGTGGAGAGACCTGACGTGATGTTAGCCTCCCCGGTGCAGTGCTGTGAAGACGAACAGTCTGTAAAGTGTCTGTAAAGTGTCTGTGCGCGCTCCCGTGCCGGCTTGGCTGGTGGCTGCAGTTAGCCACAGCGCCTGTGGCGGCAGCACTGAGTCAGATTTTGTAAAGCTGCCCTAAGTTCCTTTAAACTTGGATATTTAAATTACTCCTTAAAATTACTGATTACTATTAAAGTGCAACTTACCCCCAAATCAACTTTTTTTTGCTGATAAACTCTATAAATGAGTGTTTAATAGTCCTGCCCACATTTCTGGGTCTTGCTTTCAGTATTTTTGCACTTTTTTATAAAACTATTCATTTTATACCAAAAACCTTTAGTGGAGTGGAAAACGTGACACTGCACTTGAATTGGATCAGGCATTGCTATTGGCTATTGTTTGCAGAGTGACACGATGTAACTGGAGCTAATAGCGTTGGCTAACAGTGTACCAGTAGAGAAGAGCCTCATTCTATGACGCCAATCTGCTGCAGGGCGAACTATCAGCTTGAATCGTGTCATCCAAATATTCCTCCATTTCACCTGTCCCTCTCTGGCGCGTGTGTCAGTCAGAGTGTGACATGTCAGTCACAGCACAGAATGCCACGCCTCCTTAGTCCGCCAGTCACTCCCATTGATCATGTTATTTTTTAAATCTCAGACCGTATCCAGGCAGAGGAGGTAAGTTTTCCTTTAATATAATGACAAAAAAAACTTTTTAAAGCATCAAACATGATTATATTTGTTCTGAATTGTGTTAATGATGTCAGAATTTTTTACAGCAATAATAATTTTTAAAAATACCCATAAAAAATTTCTAAATCCATGTTTTGTATGAGCCAATACTGTGACATCATTGAGCCATCTGTCACAGTATGAAAATTAGATCATTTCATTTTTTTTTTTGTTCAAAAATTTTGGGTCAAATTCAAAATTTCTCACATTGGCTTGTGTCACATTCAGTGTCTGTGTAATAATGGACCAGATGTACACACCTCAGTGACACCAGCTTTATTGAAACAGTTGTATTTTAAGGCCACAGTATGACAACATTTTCACCAGCATTTGGATAGGTAGCCAAAAGTTAAAAAAAAAATTGAAATATTTTTGTTATGCGTCTAAGCTGACTGGTTATTCTGACAAAGGGGCACTCTAATTTAGTAGGATGGGTAAGAGTACTCCAAAGTCAACTGTGACTCCAACTGTTGGCAGTTTGATCTTAAGCTGACTTGAAAAGGGCAGCAACAAATATAAAAAGACATGTCAGGCAGAACTGAGTCACTTTATCTAATTCTCTGGCATTTATTTCTCTTATTGCTTTTCAAGGTACTTATTCAAGGCAGACTAGATGAGTCATGTTGTTGGTATCTGGCTTCAGAGTTGCTGGACCATACAAAAAGTAACCAGAGAGTGGTGGAATGCAAATAATGGAAGTGTTGTTAATTGTTATTTCAGTCTTAAATGTCAACACAGCCTTCATTTATTTCTATTTTGGCTGTGAGAATCCACATCTTTTTGTATTTTACTGCTAAAGCAATTTTCTGCAAAGAATTGAAAGTTTAATTTAGACAATGACTTTTTTTACCTACCGTATGCCAAGTCAAGGCCTTTAATCAGGATCAGATTTATTAGGCCAAATATGTTACACACACAAGGAATTTAACTCAGGTTCACATTTGCTCTTGTACTTTCAGACAGACTTCTGTAAAGATAAAAATCTTTTTGTATTTTTGCATCATTATATTGTTGACATATGCAGTGGGGGAAATAATGATCTGACCCTTTGCTGATTTTGTAAGTTTGTCCAATGACAAAGAAATGAAAGGTCTCAGAACAGTATCATTTTAATGGTAGCTTTATTTTAACAGTGACAGATAGCACATAAAAAGGAAAATTGAAAAAATAACTTTAAATAAAAGATATAAACTGATTTGCATTTCATTGTGTGATACAGGTATTTAAACCTTCTAACAAAAAAAGACTTAATACTTAGTGGTATAACCCTTGTTTGCAAGCATAGAGATCAAACACTTCTTGTAACTGATGACCAAGTTTGCGCATGTTTTAGGAGGAATTTTGGTCCACTCCTCAGTGCAGATCATCTCTAAATCACTAAGGTTTCGAGGCTGTCTTTGTGCAACTTTGAGCTTCAGCTCCCTCCATAGGTTTTTGATTGGATTAAGGTCCGCAGACAGACTAGGCGCCACTCAGGCGCAAACTGGCCATTGGGAATACCGGGAGGAATCCTGGTGGTCTGGCTGCCGAAATGGCCCGCTGGTGACTGGGTCAGGTGGAGCTTGATTCTTAAATAAACAGTCCATCGTGCGGGCCGTGGCTCATTAGACCATCTGCTATGACGCTAACTAAGATGCAGCATGAGAGCACAGTCACCCCCCTCCCCTCCCTCACTCCACACCTTTCACTCTAAAATGAAAGAAAATGGCCCGGGAAAGAAGAAAACAGAGTGGGAGAGGATCAAACTTCAGTAAAGTTGGAACAATATTCACAGGTTCGGCTTATCTGGATCAATAACTTATCAGCGGAGCGTTGCTTTTACTAAACTGACACCTCAGAGCATCACAGCGAGGTAGACTGCAAACTATAATCGTATTGTCTTCAAATAAGTCAATCTCAAATAAAATCAATTTTTAAGGTGTGTGGTTGTAAAAAAGCCATTATGAATATTAGTTTGTTAGGTCAGCTACATAAATTGAATTATGTTTTATTATTAAAATGGTTCAAAAATATACCATTGCATGTTGTAGTGCCACACAAGACACAGTACACATAACCATCTTCACTTGATCTTACTGCAGCTCCTGTTTTTTGGAAAATAGGCTTAAATTTAATTTTAGGGTCTTTTTCATCATGTAATAACCACATTGTAGCATTAGTCTCAGGTGTAGATGAACGATGGTGGGACCTATTTTATTTAATCTACAAGTAGACTGGTAAATGTGTAGGCTGCACATTTACCAGTTTAGTAGTAGATTAAAAAGAATTTCCATTTATGTGATTTGAATAGGTTATTACAGGAGAACAAAAATATTTATTTCATAGAGGAAAGAAACAACAACAAAAAACTGTGGATGCATGTGTAGCTTTTGTTTTATTATTTTACACTCTTACATCAATAGGCATCCAACCAAACTCACTCTTGGCGTTTTGCAATAATTGGGTGGTGGTGGCCTGGGATGATGTCAAAATTCCTGGCCTGAATTATTTTCTCAGTCCGCCCCTGAGGCCACTCCATAACCTTAATATGATTCTTCTTGAGTCAATCCTTTGTTACCTTTGCTGTATGTTTTGGATCATTGTCGTGCTGGAACACCCATCTACAACCCATTTTCAGTTTCTTGGCAGAAGGAAGGAGGTTGTCGCTCAGGAGTTCACGATACATGGTTCTGTCCATTTTCCCATTGATGCGGTGAAGTTGTCCTGTGCCCTTAGCAGAAAAACACCCTCAAAGCAAAATGTATCCCCATCTGTGCTTGATGGTGGGGACTGTGTTTTGGGGTCATAGGCATCATTTTTTCTTCCTCCAAACACGGTGAGTTAAGTTAACGCAAAAGAGCTCAATTTTGGTCTCCTCTGACCACAGCACTTTCTTTCAGTCACTCTCTGAATCATTCAGGTGTTCATTGGCAAACTTCAGGTGGGCCTGCACATGTGCCTTCTTGAGCATGGGGATCTTGCAAACTCTGCAGGATTTTAATCTATTGTGGTGTAATGTGTTTCCAGTGGTTTTCTTGGTGACTGTGGTCCCAACTGCTTTGAGGTCATTGACTCCTCCTGTGTAGTTCTAGGATGAATTCTGACCTTTCTCAGAATCACTGACAACCCACACGGTGAGATCTTGCGTGGAGCCCCAGACTGAGATATATTGATGGTCATTTTGTGCTCCTTCCATTTTCGAACAGTTGCACCAGCAGTTGCCACCTTCTCTCCCAGCTTCTTGCTAATGGTTTTGTAACCCATTCCAGCCTTGTGCAGGTCAACAATTTTGTCTCTGACATCCTTGGACAGCTCTTTCCCATGTTGGAGAGTTTGAAGTCTGCTTGACTGTTTGATTGATTCTGTGGACAGGTGTCTTTTACAGAGGTGACTAGTTAAGACAGGTCTCATCAATGAGGGTGACTAATTGAGTAGGAGTGTCTAACCACTCTGTGGGAGCCAGAACTCTTAATGTTTGGCAGGGGGTTCAAATACTGATTTCACACAATGAAATGCAAACCAGTTTCTATATTTTATTTAAAGTTGTTTTTTCAATTTTCCTTTTGATGTGCTATCTGTCACTGTTAAATCCATATATTTTAAATGGGAAAAATTAATTCTTAACTCATTCAGTGCCATAGACGTCTATAGATGTCAAAGTGAATCCGAACACTCAGTGCCTCTGATCGTGGGAACCTGCTGATTGGAGCTGGCAGTTACCTAACGTACTGGATTAACAAATTCGGAAAAGGAATGGAAAGTATGTAACCTTATCTGGCAGCACTCGGACTAAAAGCTCGGGGGATCTGTATCACATACTGATCTCATTGGAAGGATGGGTGTCATCTTGGAGAAGCTACAGGTTCGGTTCAGTGTGGAGGAGTGATTGGTTTTTCATGTGATTTGGATCATTTCGGCTGTTTCGGATCTCCAATGGAAAAGTGCACCATATGAGACTGAAAGGACTGCTGAATTTTGCTGTTCTGTCTTATTCTCTCTACTTATCTTATTTTGGCTGGACCGAAGGTCAACACTTCTTCAAACTCAGAGATTTCCCTGACAAAAACATCTGGGAGCGTTGCTCAGCAACGGTGTTTACATTCCTCTTGCAACACATTCACATTATCACACATTGCAGACACGCCCCCTCAACGACCTCATCAGGTGTGTGTGGTATCTGTTCACCCCGCTAAGGACTTTTTTTTGTGCTTCCATTTAGCTCCCCCTTGTGGGCACTGGGTGTCAGGAACCTTTTTTTCCTCCTCCTGACCTCATCTCATTCATTTGTTTTTTCTAACACAGGTTTATGCGTGTTTATGTATATGTATGTATGTATGTATTCTCCTGTGTGACCCTGGCTGACCTGAGCAATGTACGCCGGCCTTGGGCCTGGCTGCCAGGAGAGTGACAGTCAAGCTGTTCTCTGTATCTCCATGTAATTTCCCCCAATGGGACAATAAAGGCATATCAACACACTAGCTACGTTTACATGCGCCAAATTTCCCCAATCTGATTAAAATCTTGGTCGATCTGAATTCCCAAATCCCTGTTTACATGGACACTAACTGAAATGATCTGATCATGCCATGAGTACACATGCACCAAGCACTCAATTATGGAATTAAATTTCAGTCAAAAAGGTTAAGCGTGATTTTCTGCAGCGCGCACGCGTATTTAACCGTGCGCGCGCGTCTCCGCACGTGTGCGCGGGCGTGCAATCCACAGCACGCGCGTGAATTCACCCCACACGCCCGCGTATGATTCATTACACGAGTATTCATGAACCGCGCGTGTGGATCTCCAAACAGGCACCTGTACATGAAGCTCTCATACGAGCGTGAAGGCAAACCAGGAGAGGCTGCGCGCGGGAAAGGAAAGTAATTATGACTGTTTGGAGGAGGAGACTAAGGCCCAGTGTGATCCTCATGTGATTGGTTATTTTATATCAGTCACCACCCACCGAAAGAACCAGCAGCAGCTTACTGCTAGTAGTGGAAGAAGAACCAGACATAGAACCAGCTGCAGCTGCACATTTTTTTTAAATCGAAATTTCTGTACAATACAAAGCAACAACAAAACATTATTATAAAATCTGGAGCTCAAGCTCCCGTTGCAACTGTTGTGAGAAGAGGGAGAACCGTCACTCCAGGGTGGATGACAGGACCCTGTGCACGTCCCTCTCCCCAGCCAGAGTGCCTCCAAACAGGCTAAAGCAACTCTAAAATGAACGGGTCTGCTCTGGAACTCCAGGGACCGCCCTGGCGGGATTTTTACCCCGTTTGGGCTGCTATCTCCTGGGCATGGAGGCTGGATGTTCTCCCCCCCTGCTCTGGAGCTCGAGGGACCCATGAAAGCAGGTCTTGTGCGAAAAT
>SSNP01000078.1:3249-48156 GCA_006937955.1 Pachypanchax playfairii | reverse complement strand
ACAGTAAAATCACTTTGTTCCATCTCTCGCACATTAGTGATTCCTTTAAAACTATTTTTATTTCAGTATACTCATGAAATCTCTGAAGAAACCTTGTACTGTAGATCTAAAGAGAAAAGGAGCTGGACCCAAGTCTGCCTGCACAGGCTCAAACTCAACGAGAAATGCCTTGAGACTTCCCTCTCCATGCACACTGTACTCATTTTTATTTATATACATAAGCTTTTGCATTTTTATTTTTAGTATTAAGCCTCTCTGTAATGCATTTGCCTTCAAACAATTTACCATTCCGTGGTTAATATCATAAACACAATGAAGAGCCTCGAAGTAAAGTGATTAGTTAAATTACTGGAAGGTGAACGAGAACTAAGGTTCAGTTGAGTCAGTTTTAAAAATGTTTTATTCTTTTTCTATCACACTAGACAAGTTGGTGAAACTGTGTTTAAAACATTATTAATCCATCTGCATATTATCAAATCTCTCAACACTCCTTATTTACAAAATTTATTGCAAAACAGCAAAAGCTTTTTGATTATATTTGCAGACTTTGATGTTGCCGTATTTGCTGGCAAAATACCAGTATATAATTTTAAATATGAAATAAATGGTGACTGAAACAAGTTGACAGTTTGCTCAAAATAAAGCTTTTTCCTTTTCAAATTGGCTAACTGAACCATGAACTCACAGTCGCAGACTACATGCTGTTAATGATGTGCAGCTTGGTTTTATGTTTAAATGTGGGGTTTGGGTCATTAATTTTTGGGGGGCTTCCTTCTACAGTTCACAAGCATGCATGTTATCTTAACTAGTGGTTCCAAGTTATTCATAGGGAGAGTGAACATGCTTGGTAGTTTGTCTAGCATTTCTCTGCGTTGGCCCCAAGGATGTCATTAGGTCTTATTTAGAGTATTTGAAGCTAATTATTGTCTTAAAAATTAATTTTTTGCTGTATAGTTTCTTCAATAATAAGGTAAATTGCAGGCATTTGAACCCAGGTGATAATTTAGGATGCATGAAATGTGTTAAATTTGACTTTTATCCAATGACTGCAAAGACAGCAGTGGTGGCTCTAATCATACAAGCATGTTTAATGTCAACCAACCAGACTTTGCTACCTTTAGCTCCACCCAACATGAGACACTGACAAGTGCAAAATCACAACAATCCAGGTATTTTTATGCAGAATGTTGTGCAAACAATAAATAAATATAGGGAGAGAGAAGTTGTTGCTTCTGCATTTAATGTAAAACAACACAGAAACATGTACTTTGTGGAGTTCAGAAAAAATCAAACTTAAGTTTGTTGCAGATTTGGTGAAAAAATAAAGATTTAATCATCAATACACTGAGGGAGAAGCTTGACTGAAGCTGCAGTCTCACCCCTCCTTTCCACTGAACATGCAACAGATGTGCAACATTAGTGACGCGTAATACGCGGCTAATAGCCGCCATTAAATTCTGTGAGACCGATCCCACTGCGCGTGAAGCAGCACGCACGAGACGCATCTCGGAAGCATAGTGATCGCGAGCATTATGCAGCAGTTCAATTTTTTACCCTGTACGCTTCTAAAACGTGTCAAGTTCAGCAGTTTAGTTTGGACCAGACAGGAAATCGGGTGATCATAAAACATAAAATACCTGAAAGTTTCAAAATAAAAGGACACGTGTGGTCTTCCGTTTGCGAGACTATGAGAAAGTACAGTACCTGTGACGGGTTTGAAGTCTGTAGGTGGTGTAAAAATAAGCCACATACCTTCTGGATATATGTTGTCATCTTTCTCCCTGCTTGTTCTTGTGTGTACTGATGAAATCACGCGTGTTTTCACTATTCTCATGAGATTTCGTGATCTTCCGGGATCAGCTGGATGTAACGATTTCTCAGCACCCTGAAATATTCCATTCCCCCCTCCTTACTTTTTAATACTTTGACTGACAAGTCTGTCCTTTTCTGTCCACAGTCCTCTCATCATGGACACTTACTTCTGTGAATATGAAGATGTTTGGTCTTTTTATGTCAAAGTTACAGGGGGGAACAGGATTTCTCAGCACCCTGAAATATTCCGTCCCCCCCCAACATAATGACAACATGACTTGCAGATCTGTTTCTTCAGTTTTTATTCCTTCTTTAACTGATGGGATGTCCTGTGAATGTGAGGACATCGTCAACTACAGAAACCATTATTTTCATACCTGTGAGTAGAAATAAAAATGCTACCATTACAGTAGGAACCACACTCTCCATACATTTAAATATATCTTTATACCTTTATTTCTACTCACAGGTATGAAAATAATGGTTTCTGTAGTTGACGATGTCCTCACATTCACAGGACATCCCATCAGTTAAAGAAGGAATAAAAACTGAAGAAACAGATCTGCAAGTCATGTTGTCATTATGTTGGGGGGGGACGGAATATTTCAGGGTGCTGAGAAATCCTGTTCCCCCCTGTAACTTTGACATAAAAAGACCAAACATCTTCATATTCACAGAAGTAAGTGTCCATGATGAGAGGACTGTGGACAGAAAAGGACAGACTTGTCAGTCAAAGTATTAAAAAGTAAGGAGGGGGGAATGGAATATTTCAGGGTGCTGAGAAATCGTTACATCCAGCTGATCCCGGAAGATCACGAAATCTCATGAGAATAGTGAAAACACGCGTGATTTCATCAGTACACACAAGAACAAGCAGGGAGAAAGATGACAACATATATCCAGAAGGTATGTGGCTTATTTTTACACCACCTACAGACTTCAAACCCGTCACAGGTACTGTACTTTCTCATAGTCTCGCAAACGGAAGACCACACGTGTCCTTTTATTTTGAAACTTTCAGGTATTTTATGTTTTATGATCACCCGATTTCCTGTCTGGTCCAAACTAAACTGCTGAACTTGACACGTTTTAGAAGCGTACAGGGTAAAAAATTGAACTGCTGCATAATGCTCGCGATCACTATGCTTCCGAGATGCGTCTCGTGCGTGCTGCTTCACGCGCAGTGGGATCGGTCTCACAGAATTTAATGGCGGCTATTAGCCGCGTATTACGCGTCACTAATGTTGCACATCTGTTGCATGTTCAGTGGAAAGGAGGGGTGAGACTGCAGCTTCAGTCAAGCTTCTCCCTCAGTGTATTGATGATTAAATCTTTATTTTTTCACCAAATCTGCAACAAACTTAAGTTTGATTTTTTCTGAACTCCACAAAGTACATGTTTCTGTGTTGTTTTACATTAAATGCAGAAGCAACAACTTCTCTCTCCCTATATTTATTTATTGTTTGCACAACATTCTGCATAAAAATACCTGGATTGTTGTGATTTTGCACTTGTCAGTGTCTCATGTTGGGTGGAGCTAAAGGTAGCAAAGTCTGGTTGGTTGACATTAAACATGCTTGTATGATTAGAGCCACCACTGCTGTCTTTGCAGTCATTGGATAAAAGTCAAATTTAACACATTTCATGCATCCTAAATTATCACCTGGGTTCAAATGCCTGCAATTTACCTTATTATTGAAGAAACTATACAGCAAAAAATTAATTTTTAAGACAATAATTAGCTTCAAATACTCTAAATAAGACCTAATGACATCCTTGGGGCCAACGCAGAGAAATGCTAGACAAACTACCAAGCATGTTCACTCTCCCTATGAATAACTTGGAACCACTAGTTAAGATAACATGCATGCTTGTGAACTGTAGAAGGAAGCCCCCCAAAAATTAATGACCCAAACCCCACATTTAAACATAAAACCAAGCTGCACATCATTAACAGCATGTAGTCTGCGACTGTGAGTTCATGGTTCAGTTAGCCAATTTGAAAAGGAAAAAGCTTTATTTTGAGCAAACTGTCAACTTGTTTCAGTCACCATTTATTTCATATTTAAAATTATATACTGGTATTTTGCCAGCAAATACGGCAACATCAAAGTCTGCAAATATAATCAAAAAGCTTTTGCTGTTTTGCAATAAATTTTGTAAATAAGGAGTGTTGAGAGATTTGATAATATGCAGATGGATTAATAATGTTTTAAACACAGTTTCACCAACTTGTCTAGTGTGATAGAAAAAGAATAAAACATTTTTAAAACTGACTCAACTGAACCTTAGTTCTCGTTCACCTTCCAGTAATTTAACTAATCACTTTACTTCGAGGCTCTTCATTGTGTTTATGATATTAACCACGGAATGGTAAATTGTTTGAAGGCAAATGCATTACAGAGAGGCTTAATACTAAAAATAAAAATGCAAAAGCTTATGTATATAAATAAAAATGAGTACAGTGTGCATGGAGAGGGAAGTCTCAAGGCATTTCTCGTTGAGTTTGAGCCTGTGCAGGCAGACTTGGGTCCAGCTCCTTTTCTCTTTAGATCTACAGTACAAGGTTTCTTCAGAGATTTCATGAGTATACTGAAATAAAAATAGTTTTAAAGGAATCACTAATGTGCGAGAGATGGAACAAAGTGATTTTACTGTGTGGTAGAATAGTTTAATCTTAACCATAGGTTTCTGAGATTGTGTCATTGAAGTGTTTTTAGAGTTCTTGCCAGAGACTAAGCAACATTTCTAGTATAAAAAGAACTCATGAACTCAATTCCAGACAGACACACACTTTGTCCCACATACTTTCAGTCTCTGAATTTCAATCCTGCCAAGCTGGCATCTCACAGAAGCATTACAAGCTTCACTGGGGTGGAAGGCTCTCTTCTCCCTTGTTTTATTAGCAGACTTGGAAGCAGCCAATCCAGGCTGACATTCAATTCTCATCATTCTCATCATACCAGACAGTTCTCCCGTGTCTGTCATTCTACATTATTATTAGGCTGAGCTTGCAACAATGCAGCTAAAACTTTTACAATAAGCAGGAGAGCCATAGGTCTTGCTAATACACTAGTGATGACATGCAGGATGAAGTGTATCAAGGGAAGATGGAGAAATTAAAAAAGGAAAAACTGGTAATAAATGTAAACACGTCTCTGTAAGATAGATGTGAAATTCTCTGAAGACAAAAAGTTCTTGGCTGTACAGAATATCACGATCTGGACACTGATTCAAGCTTAACACGGGATGGAAACTTCAAGATTTCTTTGGGGATTTTTATTAATGTGTTCAAAAATCAATGTTAGTGCTTCTTAACTTATTAGAAGTCAGTACAGAGAAGTATATCAAGAAGTTGTTTTGGAATATAATTTAATATTAAACAGCGAAATGCAGATCCGTCTGCATATGATTTATTTGACGTTAAGTTGACGAGACAGCTATAGATTAAATTCAAGAAATGCTGGTAAATTAAAATGCATTGAACTCTCATAAAGCATTAAAATGTGATGTATGTGATTGCCAGAGGGCATCTTATCCCTACAGAGCGTACCTCTGGTCTTGGACCACATTTGCATCAAATCTTTGTAAGACAAGCCAGAGGGAAACTGATTTGAAAACATCAGAACAATCAGAACAATCTGACATCACATGAACGAAGTTGACAACAGCAAAAGGACTTCAGCCATCAGGTTGTATTAATGATGACACATGAGATATAACACTGCTACTAAGGTCAAGGAATAAGAAAACCAGAACGTGACACAGATGCTGCCATGATGCACATGATGAATCCATACGGTCTACAACATTTCTTTATTGTCCTATACCTTTGTGTTTGGTACAGAATTTAATCAAACTAAAAACCTAAAACATATCAGTTTAAATCATTTAGTTACATGGTTGCAGTTTGTATGAAGTTTGAAGTTATTTAAAAAAATATAAGGAGATGCTATATGTCAGCTGTTTGAGGGAGAGGAAACACACTTCCAGCTCTACATTCTGATGATAACAAGGAACCACAACTCATATTTCTGTCATTCTCTTTCATAATCCTTCCTTCCATCCCGCCTTTCATGTAAAGTTGAACCTCAAGTGTGAGAGACGAATTTGAAAGGCTCTTCTAATTAGTTAATAGATAATCTTCACCTCTTAAGTGTTTGTTTCACTGATAATTATCCCCGTGGTAGATAATTTGTGTCAAGCTAAAGATGGACTTATGGAAACCTGCTGTAGGATTCGTAGAGAATTTGTACATTTGAACCCTTGCAGTGCTTTGGGTCTGTCTCTGTATAGCTTAACTGTTTGTTTTTATGTTATTGGATTTTGTTTTTTATTTGATGCACAGCTAGGGAAATGTTGGCATGGAAACTGATAAAAACATAAAGAAAAGACTGGGATTATGTCCTAAAGATGTCATCATTAGAAGGAAAATATACATTTCTCAGATATATACAAGTGGTATAAATTCATATCAATATTTTGCATTATTTTAAAAATATTACTTACAGCAACTTTCTTGTCACCTTGATTATTGTCGTTCTTAAAATCACTTCTGAACCCATTTAAAAACAGCAGTTTGGTTCATAAGCTTGATCTGAAATTATTATAAGCATTAGAGAAAAACTGGGGCACGATGTCCAGAAGAAGTCATTTGAAGACAAGCGATCAATGAACACAAACAAGCTGATGTGTTTAAGCAAAATGTTGCACATTTCTATCAAAGAGGAGACTCATATGATCCGGCGCGCCAAATTAAACAGAGTTCAATGAAAGCAGAAGAATTTTGGACGGAGACGCACAGAAAATTATACAGTATATGCATGGACACGCGCGCGCGTGGGCACATACACATTTTATCAACGCATGTTAAATAGAATGAAATTGAGGGCACAATTTCCGTGATTTGGTCAGGGGGTTCTGAGAAATTCGGGTATTTTTTGACTGAAAGAGACCTCTACGCACATCAAAGTTTATTTGCCAGCGCCCTGTGGCATCTTAGACTGCACGCGCTGTTCAATACGCGCTACAATTACGCGCACAAATTAAAAACGCGTCACAAAAAATCTGGGCGAAACAGTGATGTTAATACATTAACCGCATTTAAAGCAAATAGCAAATAAATGAATCACGTTAAATACAAACTTTACCTGTTCCTACCGATCGCCGCGAGCATGTCACACGAGTCTGTCAGTGCATCCTGAAAAACGGAGTCCGGGATGAAACAGTTCTTCCTCAGATCGGTGTTGCTGAAGCCTTGATTTCCATTCAGCTTTTTTTAAGACAGCACCTGCTGATCTGCACAAACATATGTCCG
Source organism: Pachypanchax playfairii (assembly GCA_006937955.1). Taxonomy (NCBI): domain Eukaryota; kingdom Metazoa; phylum Chordata; class Actinopteri; order Cyprinodontiformes; family Aplocheilidae; genus Pachypanchax; species Pachypanchax playfairii. The sequence continues at coordinate 41,027 of SSNP01000078.1, read as the reverse complement.
TACAAACAACTGGTTGTGCTCAGTCAGCGGATTTCCATTAACCACTGTGAGCTGGATGCGCTGCTGCGCAATGACGCACGCCATGGGCTCGAAGCTGATTTGGAGTCTCCAAAGTCCCTGTACGATTCCCTGCAAACACGGTGTCGTGCATTGCCCTTCGATTACATTATGAAAAGGAAAATACAGTGATATAATAACATTAGTTGTTCTTTTTTGACCCTTCTTATTTCCACAACACGAATTTTGGAGGAATTGTTTAAGAACGTCAGGACATTTTACATATTTCAAGACAAATTTAGGAAGATCAAAATCTCAATGGATCAGTCTAATCTGATAAAACATGTCCCAGACACGCAGCACATGCTCGACTATATGCTCGATGCCCACTTCTATTTTTGGTACTTTGAGGAAATCAAGTGACAATAATCGTGTCAGTGCACGTTTACCGCTTCGCAGCAGCACTCAGAGCTGTTAGTCTTTTGGTTCAGCTTCACTCTAAGAAAAAACGGTTGGCCTAAAAGTCAAAGAAACGTGCTCCCGCTTAAATGAAGGTTCATGTATCAAGACGGACAGAGCCCCACCTACTGTCTGGATTCTGGGGACTCTTTCATTTAGAATCCCCCGAGGAAGAGTGAAGAGGAGTCAGTCAAGCAGCATCTGCTCCAAACTCATGCGTGTCATACCTGTAGGAGTAACTGTATGCCACAATGTAATGAAGGGTGCTTGTTTCTGTGATGGTAAATGTTTTATTCTCTATTGATAAAGTGATTAATGATTAATTGGGATGTTGTATATAACTTTGTATATTTATATAATCTCCTACTTAAATGTTCCTGCAATCAATAGTTTAAAGGGACTTAAGGCAAGATTTGTGAAAAACTACACATGCATTTCCAGTTTATTCAATGCTAATGGGTCATGAAGCATTAAAAACCCAAAATAACGAGGCCATCCGCATATATGTCTGTTGCCTTGGAAACGATGTGTGCTACATAATGCCCTGCAGTTCGACGTCCGAATTTCCCGCGCAGTTGTAGGGATGTGACGTAAATTGACGCTGCATGCGCGTTGCCGACAGCTCTTGAACAGGAAGTACATGGCCGCCGTGGACTTGGATTCAAACACTGAAGGTATACTTATGGATGTTTCTGCAGCCAGCAAACGACCTGCATCCACTCTCACCCCCCAAAAAAGTAGCACCACGAAGAAAAAAAAGACTTTATCAGCGGCATCTCGTGAGTCTAAAAAAAAATATGACCGAAGCCGGGTAGGCACCCGCATAAATATTGGATATGCGTTCGGTTCATGGAGGGAACTTCAGCTGCATTTGGGAGTGAAAACGGATGCTGACATGGCTCATTTCCTTGTGACCAGGTGAGAAAACATTATAGGTCGTGTTTAGAGCCTGATACAGTATGAAAATGATGAGATCAAATCAAATAACAGAGTGGAGAGACCTGACGTGAAGTATGTTAGCCTCCCCGGTGCAGTGCTGTGAAGACGAACAGTCTGTAAAGTGTCTGTGCGCGCTCCCGTGCCGGCTTGGCTGGTGGCTGCAGTTAGCCACAGCGCCTGTCGTGGCAGCACTGAGTCAGATTTTGTAAAGCTGCCTTAAGTTCCTTTAAAGAGAGAATAATAAGATGGAAACAAACATCTTTGTTGTTTTTGGGAAACTAATAAATTTATTGTGTAATATTCAGTATTATTCGTTCCTTTTCAGTGCTGTTTGGAGTTTAATTGCTTCTTTAACATCAATTAAATGTTCTCTAAGTTTATTTCTGCTATGTAGTGGTGAGGAAACAGGTAAGACCTTGAAGGACACATGGCTCTCACCCTCCTTCTCTAATGACAGGCTTATGATGAATTTCTCGCTCATACCTCTTCTTGTCACATTTAAATCCAGCCGGCATGTTCCACATAAGCCCTGATTCATCTGCTCCCACCAATGGAGCTGCTTTCTACAAAGCCATTTAACTTAGGGTTGACAACCATGTACATGTTTTATGCATGATTTATCAGTGCTGAGTTCTTTCATTTTTGTCCTGCATCATGAGGAAGACCAGACAAAAAAGCTGTTTTCATGTTTTATGTCCGGTGATCAGAAGCTCCTGTGTGTAATCCATTACTTATACTAAACATGAAACAAATAACTGTTCTGATGAAGAAATTCATAATTTCTAAATGCAGAAGCAAAGTCATGGTCAGCTGCTTTCAGTGTCTTTCTATAAAGCAGCCTTATTTAAATTTCTACTAGATTGCTTTTACATATTCCGTCTTATTTGTTGCTGTCCTGTGAACATGGTGGTGTAATATGCAACACTGATACAATGATTACTTTTATATTCAGAAAAGTCATCTATTTATAAAAAAAGGATTTCAATCAGTTTCAAGGTGACTGTGCTTTTCACACCTGGAGATGGATTAAGATGGACTGACCGACTGATTGCTTGTCTAAAGTGTGTGCTTCCATTGTGTCAATGAAGAAGCTGATAAAGTGGAAGCAATCATCCTTTTAGCTGGACTGTGCCATGTCTGGTAATTTGAAAGTGGTCCAGTTATAAGATCATGCAACGAAAAATGGTTCAAATTTTTTACAGCTAAGAATTCAACATGTTTTTTCCCAAACAATTAACAGTTAACAAATATAGAGATCATATTTTATTCTTGTATCAATAATAATGTAATTAATACTTAACATTGGACTTTTAAAGTGAATTGAATACAGTATGTCTTGATTTTACCAGGAACAAATCAAACAGGCAAACTATGTTAGACATAAATCGATATTTCACTGGCATCTATTTTCTATTTATTAGAATTGCATGGCAGATGTCTAAATGACCTTATTCATCTCTGTCAATCTTATTGTTTCTTTTTTCTTGAAGACATAAAGAAGCTCATAACATAATGTGATTCTCATTGACTAAAATGACAAGACAATCAAAGAGTTTTGCAGACTTGGGTAAACAACTATTCTGTAAAACATTCCTTTTCTGAGCTAGTATTATAAAGTTATTTACATAATCTGTACCATGCTCTGAACTCCTACTGCTTAGAGTGATAACCTGGATCTTTCTCTTATCTAGCTGACTATAAAACAGGCCCACGTTAGACAGAGAATTCCCACAAACCCTACAGCCTCTCTGACAGTTTGAGGATCAACGATTTTAGAGTTTCTAATGAGCTGGAGGTCATCTTCACGTTCCCTCCTTCTATCAGCTCTGCTGTGGATGCTCCACGGGGTTTTGGAGATTCTGAGTAGTCCATTTAGAACCACTTGGTCAATAGTAGTTTTTATGGTGAAATAATAAGAGAAATAAATGAAAAATAAAAGTCGGATAAACTTTAAAGGTCAGAAATGTTCTAAATAATACTGAGGATACAGAATATTGAGGCTATAAGATGAAAATCAGCAGTGAAATATTCCTCTATAATTTTATGCTGCACATCAGTGACCCTTCATTAACCCCATCATTAACTTGAACGATAAGCTTAGTTCTCTGTCAACTTGGGAAGATGATTTTATATCTGCTACGGACTTTAATTCTCCATTAAATTTTCACTCATCAGTTTTTGTCTAATAAAAACGATATTTCTTGGGCATGATTTGCTTGTGTGCATTCATATGTACCTTTACCATAAAATGTTAAGAGTGTCTGCCATGTTATATTTGTAACAAAAGTATTCCGGTAAATATTATTCGAAATTAATTTAAATAACTCTGTAAAATGAGTTTATTAGTTAAGCTTTTTTATCATCACTGTGTCGTGACTTCAAAACAAATCTTTATCAGAGCGTCATTGTGTCTGGCTTCACAGGAACCACTGCTAACCCTCATTAGGCAGATGCTGTTGCCAGAGGGGACTGTGGTATCTGGGGTAAAATGTTAGTGGCGTTATTACATCCCATTCACAGGGACAGATGTCATGAGAGAGGGAGATTGTGATGTCATTCCACATGAGGTTTTCATCCTCTCCAGTTTCAGGTGTGTTTATATTGTATCACATGTTTTTTATGTGGCGTGTTTCTGACGCTAGTGCTACAAAGAGAAACAACCCTGAGAGCAATTACAGAAAAAATATCTTACACACAGTTCTTCCTGAGTTGTTCAGTAAATCTTATTTTACATCTTGCAATGTGCATCGTTGTTATTTCAGAGCTGAAAGAGGATGTCTATGTGTGACTAAGACATGTCATTCTAAGTTGGTTGTTTTGCATAGCTCAGAGGGTTCTTTGGTTATCAAAGGTATGTGCTCCATGTTTGAATGGCCCTTATTTATAAAAAGAACCAGGCCATCTTTGTTAAAGTTGCTCAAAGACGAAACCAATTTAATTGTTAGAGAAGACAGAAGCGTACGCTGTATAATTGGATCCCTCAACACATTTTTCTCCTCTCTTCCTGTTCTCCTTTTCTTTCATCCTGTCACATCATTCATCTCTAGCTCTGCTTTTTTAAATATTTTCTCATTTGATCCTCTTTGCTCGTTCATCCCTGATCGCTGTATATGCCTTTTACGCTCTCTTTCTTCACCTCTATTTCACCCATGTACATTAACTCACATACAGCAAAAAGCTTAAACTAATAGGTTGGGATATTTTAACCTTTAAAGTATCAAGTTTTCTTCAAATAAAAATAACTTTTAAACTGAAACATTTAAAACATTTAACACATACAATAAAGATTTTTTTTTCTTTTTGTTTTTGTCTAAACTCGACTTTGCAAGCCAACCAACAGAGCTGGACAACCTCATTGATCTCAACTGGTTGATAACCTCAACCAACAACAACAAACACAAGAGTGTCAGTTCTAGTCTTAATTAAAAATTAAATAAATGTTGCAATTTTTTTACATTTTCGTTGTTCAAGATTTTAATCTCAACATCATTAAAATGCAATTTCAAATAATTCAACTACTACTACAAATTACTGCATATCTCTCAGAATAATTGACTAGTTTGGAAAAAGAATAAAACCAATAAAAGCCTTTCTGTGATTACCAAAACACTCCGAGAAGATCACTCTAAAAAAATAAACGTTGGATTTAATTGATAGAGTTGAGGCAATCTTTTCCACAAAACTCTGTCAATTAAGCATAAAACAATATGGTTGTTATCAGCAATCTCAATGGTCATGTAAATCAGAAGTGAGATTGTTATATAAAGGCTACAAGCTTTGTGCAACTATCAATATTTAACATTATTAATTAGAATGTAATTTCACTTTGTTCACAGTATTATTTTGGATTTAATTGACAATATTAATTCGAATTTAATGGTACCATTTACATTGTGCTATGGAATTAATTAATTTGATTAATTATGATTTAATGAATAGTTTTATTTATATCCTAAATGTTTAGGTGTAATCAAAACAAGTGTAAAAATGTTCCTGAATTGTCATCTGTCCACTGTAATTAAGTGTTGGACCTTTCAGAGACCTTCAGAAAAGGTCCAACACCTAACTACAGAGTACAGGTGACGACTCAACATGTTGACACTCGTTTACACATACTCATTAACATTTAACACTCAAGAACATTGACCTATATGGAAACCTCTTGTAAACACAAAAAACAATGATTTTGCAAAAACAACTTCATTTTTGAAAGCCTTTATGTTAGACAGTTTTGTATCTTCCAGTCCCATGAAAACTTTTTGGAAGAAGTCAAATGTTGCTTTGGATAGTTCAGATTGAAGCAGTAAATTGGCCCAAACAAAAGCGCATCTCCAGCTCACCACATCGCTAAGATCCTGCAAGACTGTGTCTCTCTCGATGATGATGACGCCAACATCTTCAAGGGAGTCATCAGGCTGTCCTCCTTCATGGATTATTTTATAAACGCCCAAATCAATCCCCTCGAGCTCTTCAACTTCTATCACGTTGACATCCTGAAAAGCACATAGAAATATATTTCAAATTCATTGTGTTGAAGTCATTCCTTCAAATGTCTACCACAAAATTCATTCCATTTTCACACCAAAATAAGCATTTTAGTTAAATGGCCCACACAAGCCTTATTCCACAGATCTCTGAATGAGACTCTGAGAAAAACAGACCAAAGGAAAAGTATCTTTTTAAGCCTATCGCCAAATAAAGATCAAGTAGTAGAGAAATGAAACGTGGACAGAGGGTGGAAGGAGCAGACCGCAGTGCACACTGTTAGTCAGATCCAGGCAAGCCAGAGGAGAGACCAGAGTCAAAAGTCTTCACTGAACCCCACTTCAGTCTGAATGACCTACAGATACATATAATGTAAAATGGATTTAACTGATCAGAAACTCACTTTTGTTATGCAAATCTGTGGATTTAAGGAATTTTTGCGACAGAAATTGTGGATTCGTGGAATTGGGAGCCAAAGTCTCCTCCCCTTCCTGTCGACTCCTTAGAGCAAACCTAGAAGATCAAATAAGAACATTAAAAATGTAAAATTGTATAATCATAAATAAGCAAATTATATGAAAGCATTTGGTACCTCTGACATGCACTTTTGGAGCACAGATCAAAACTCCACAGCTTCAAAACTCCACAGCTAACGACCTGAGAAAGAGGAAAAAACCACAATAAATCAGTGCGACACAGTAAAACACGTGCAAAGTGGCAACACAAAGATGGTCTAAACATAACAACAGTCATGTTACATTTAAAAATACAATTTAAGTTCCCAATGCTCCAATATTTCTGTTACTCATTTTACAACTCGCGCCTTTCCTCTCCAATCTTTCTCTTCCTGTGAACATGTTTAGCATTACATACTGGAGCAAGAGCAACCCAGCCTGTCTGCGTTCACACTTTGTTTCTGTCTCGCCCTCACTGTTCGAGACTCGCTGAACAAATATGCAAACTATACAGATCGAGCTTCACACAATTCTCTTCAATGAAACGGCTATTTGTATGAACTCGTTAGCGATCACTGCGTGCGTGTTTGATCCCATTTCTTGCTCGCTCTAAAACTCATAAAAACTTCAGTTCAGTTCACAGATGAAGCTAAACAAACAGTGGATAGCTAACATACACCTAGGTTGATACTTCAATTAAAACAAATAAGCATGCTGAGTGGAGTTCCAAGGCGGTTTTAAATGCAGGGCAATATTCAGATTTGCAGTAACATCAAATATGCAAATGAATGTTTTCGATGCTAGCAAAATGCTACAAAATGCTATAACCTACAAAACACATACGGCACATTTTTATCGGGAAAATATATGCCATATATTATCAAAAAGTAAATTATATTCTATGAAAAATATGAAGAAATTACTTTAACTCTGACAGATGAATGGCGATTAGTTCCTCCTCCCAGACGGTATGACCTGAACTCATAGATGGATGATGAAGAAAGGCAAATGCACATGCTCAGAAATGGTGTGCAAAGAGCTGTTTGGATTTAATTAAAGGCGTTCAATACATTTTAGATATTCCCATTATTTAGCATTAAAACAATTTGAAATTGATTAAATCAAATGAAACATTATTAAATATACCCTGAAAATGAAGAGTTATAAGAATATTGAAAATAAAACTATAAATTAAATTAAAAGATCCCTATATTTCATTTCTTAGAGTTCAGGAACAAATCAAACCTTCTTCTCCACCTAAAGACAAGGAAATTAACCCATTAATTCAGGCTCTACCTTCTGCCCGCTGATACAAAAAATATTTAAATGACAGACAGAATCAAATCATTTGATGCAAATAAAGAATTTTCAATGTTTTAATTGAGCTGCATAGTGGAGCAGCTCTGTGCAAATAAAAACTACAAACAGTTTTCAGTGAAAGACAAAAAAAAAAAAAAGACTAATTAAAAAGTCTAGAATTTGAAAAGTAATTTTTGACCTTAAGTGAATTATTCTCCTTTTTTTGGTTTTCCCCTTTATGAGTAACCAGTATTAAACAATGTATTATCTTTAAAGAATGTCTGAAACCTGCCTTCACAGAATAAAAGACCACCGTCTGGATTTTTGTACATAGTCTCTTTAGTAACCTTGCGCTGCAAGATGAATTCTCATGAGGTTTGAAGTTTTCCAGAATACAATTTGCAAAAGAATGTGCAATGTCAGTAATCAGTGTTCTCACAGCTCGTCTTATGTGACAAAGAGAGACAGGTGTACGTGAACAGGTCCTCTTGACTTAGGAAAGGTGTACATGTGAATGGAAGGAATAGTTTTACCGTTTCACTTCGGGTTGAGAGGGGGGAATGATACTTGACAAAAGGTAAATGGTAAATGTCCTGTATTTGTATAGCGCTATTCTAGTCATTCAGACCACTCAAAACGCTTTCATGCTACAAGGTTTTGCATTCACCCATTCACACAACCCGATATGTAAACCGGGGGGAGAGGGTAGGGGCTAACACTCACACAACCCGATACGCAGATCAGGGGGCAACATGGGGTTCAGTGTCTTGCCCAAGGACACTTCGACATGTGGCGGTGTCGATCCACCAACCTTCAAATTAGAGGACGACTGCTCTAACCACCGAGCCACAGCCGCAGGATGATGCCATCAGATGCAGCTGGAGCAGGTAGGTGAACCTTTTCCTCTTCTTTCTTCATAAGTTCAGGTAAGTACACACAGGGGAAGAGATATTTGAGATAAGATATGTCAATGAAGTGACAGAAACTGATGCTGAATGAGGAAAAAAGGATAAGTTAGAGTGACGTCCCCTTACGGGGACAGAGGTGAGTAAACACTGTCAAAAAACTCCAGGTCATGCACAAAATCCTTTTCTTAACACATGATGTATAATCCAAATGCAGTTTCCATCATGAGTCAAATACCTCAGAGTTGCTGATGAATGAATCGAGTTTTCCAATCCATCAAGGAGCAGACTGAGCTGTGAAAGCTGAGAAATATCCAAAAATCCAGTGGTCAGATGTGAGAGTAATGCAAAAAGAGGCAGGTAAAGGCAAAGGTTGAGATGAAAACAGAAATAGTCGATACAAAAAACTATTACAAGAGTAATTGCTGTAATGTCGTATCAAGATTTTAGCACAGGTGAGAATACACAAGGGAGTGAAATGATGCTGATTACTGTGAGGAACTATGATTTGCATGACATAAACAGAGAAACGTGACAGCTCTGACCTGCATACATGACAGTAAATCCACATTTGATTCCCACCATTGTGGCAGCCCCTCTTCATTTAATATCGGTCTGTAAACACTGGAGAAGTGACCAGTTGATGGAGTTTTTGGAGAGGAATGTTGTCCCATTCTTGTTTGTGCAGAATTCTAGGTGCTGGAACTTTGTGGATGGATTTTTGTATTTCAAGATGTTTTGATCTGATGTTGATTATTTCTCACTTTGGCTATTGATTACAGAATTTTCCACATCAATGGAATGAATAAATAGAAACCCATGACTGACTGCTGGAGACAGTTTGGATGATGACAGAGCAATTTGTTACCAGCTTCCACTTATTGATAAAGTAAACTGATGGAGGGCTGACCTTATATTTCTGATTGTCAATGCTGGAATTCAAATAACACCAATATACAGAGGCTCATGGTGAAAACAATGTGCTTAAATTGACACTGTTTCAGATCTTTTTTTATTATTGGCCATCAGTCATGGGCTATGGAATACCATGAGCTTTGAGTCAAGGACTCTGAGCAAAAGTAAGAAACCTCTAGGTTTAACTGGAGAGACTTCTTATAAAGGCATTCATGTTGTAATAATGTGCACCATCAAATTCTGGGAACTGAGGAAATATAGCAGAAAAAGAGATGTTGAATACTGTCCTGGATAATCCATAGAGTATGTGAAAGTAAAAACATTAAAGTTAGAAAGTCTAACATTGAAGAGCAGAAGGACTAAGGAATTTGGGTTCCCTATAGGAGGTAATTTAAAGAGGCCATTTCATACAAATTTCAGGACTTTGTGGTTATTTCTTAAGTATTAACCTGTAAGATGAAACATTTTATATCTAAAAAATGTTAGGAAACACTTATTAACAGACCTTTCAGTCTGTCTGCATTAAAATTCGGGTGGTTCCGGCTCCTTCCGTCAGGCTGCTTCATCAGCAGCTCGTTCATATTCATTATTCGAATTTGCTGGACTCTGATTGGCTAACAAACTAGCCTATGAGAGCAAGGTATACTGTTTCCTGCTGCACATGGCAATATTAGACGTCGTGTCTTCCTGCTACGTCTTATGCTAACAGCTTTTAGCCAGCAGCATGCTAGGCGTGGTTTCAACTGTAGGTGCTGCCGAATACTAACGAACAAAGGAGTTTTGAGGAAACAGATACTGTACAGGCCGTTCGGACTCGGGAGAACTTGGGTGTTCTCGCCACTTGCGTAGTTTGAGAGATTAAAACTGAAAGAGAAGTTGTTGACCTGTTTTCACACCCACTATGAAGGTAAGAACACCTGTGGAGCAAAAATATTCAACAGAAACCTCAGAAAAACAGTTTGTAATGGAAGGGCCTTTTTAAGTGTAAATAAACTGAAAGAATTCAAAGGTAATTGAAAGGTCTGAAAAGAGCTGTGGATCCGACTGATTAGCAATGTATGTCATGACAAGCAGTTTACAGGATACAAACTGATAAGAGGACAAGGGGAAGATGTGAGTACTTGACTGTCAGGGTTCTGCTAATAAAACTTACTCCAGACTTAGTGGTGGTTGAAAAGATCTGTTTTAAACAGTGTACACTACAAGTCAAAAGTTAAAGGTATGGCAGATGAATTTTTCTTCCAGGTAAATCATTTAGACTATTTGTCCATCCTGTCAATCCTGTCAATCATTCTGGTGAAACGTCATGCACTTTTCTAGGATAGTGTAAGAGACTTTTCTATTGATGCTTTTATTTTGAAGTCTGCCCAGGAGTGACTGGGAAGTTCCTGTTCTGAGTGTTAATAAAGATGCAGCCAACTTTGGACCGGCTGACCCACTCTACTACTATCATTATTTCAAAGTAATTAATAAGTGGTTGAATATGCTCGGTTACAATAGTTTTAACTTCCTTCGCATGCACACTCTTGTGTTTATGTGTAGCGTGTGGCACATGGTAGGCTGAGTCATGTGTGTGAAACGGACCTAGCTGGAGCTATGGGGTGAAGAGGATGAGGAAGGAGTCATGATCAGAATCTGGTGGACAGAAGCCACTGATAGGAGTTCTGGAGCTCTTTGTCAGGGATGTGGGAACGATGACTGAGCGAAGAACAGAAAGGACCTCTCCTCATTTATCGGTAAACAAAGCGTGCACATGAATAACTGTGAGTGCTGTGCATGCGCATTTTTCAAAAAAATACCCTATGCCTCTGAAGGCCCAGACACTCACAGCAATGATTTAAAATGATCAATGACCATGTGACAGCATCTTAAATTTATTGAAATGCTAATTTCTGTTTCCTTTCAATCTTCCTTGAACAACAACAGTGGTGACTTTTCAATGTGATTAATTCAGTGCCCCATACCTCACTGGCTAAATCACAGACTAGTTGCTTGTAGGACATTCAGCAGCCCAATGTTTATCTTTTAAAGCCTGGCAACCTACTGACACTGACAGATGTTTGACTGAAATATCAAGCCATCACTGTTATTGCTACAGTTTGGGAGTCTTTACTTGGAGCCGCTTGTGTTGATTCACATGTGCATCACTTTTTTTTTTCCCAGTGAAAAAGATCAGAGGTCTTAGACAACCAACTTAACAGAGATTTATCTAAAAGCTCCAAGCAGTGAACAATACTATTCAATATACGGTATGATCATAACTCAATGCTATATTGTTGAATTTCTCTTCAGCAATTGTTTAAACTGGCGCTTTTCTTTACTTAGCTGATTGTTTCTTTCCATAATATGACTTTTAACCATACCAAATAGGGACGTTCACTGTGTACCAACCTGATTTTTGTACAAAACAACTGATGGTCCCAACAAAAATAAGAAGGCAAGTTTTTTGGGAAAATGATGCTGAGGTTGGAATTGCCAGGCAGGAGGTCAAGAGTAAGACCAATGAGAAGATATATGGATTAGTGCTGTCATGAGATTAAAAATTGGATGAGATTGATTAATTTTGAGCAGTAATTAATTAATCTAATTAATCTTATTTTTAATCTCATTTAATAATAGCTAACAAAAACACTATTGTTATCCATGGTTCCATCGGGACGTTTCTGAAAAGCAAATTTTCCATTCATGGGACCGACAACTCTCATATACTCCTCCATTGTCACTTCTCCACTCTGCAACTAACCGCTTTTGCTCACCTTGCCATCACTGGAAGTCAATCAGCAGCCAATAGATGTCCACCTAAGAGTGATTAATCCAGGGCTTAATTTGAGCCGGAACAAGATCCGGGAACTGTCTTATTTTGAAAGGGTGTGTTCCGGTAACTCTTTGCTGGGATCCGTTAACGGCTCCAGTTGGGTTAAATAACAGCGGCATCAAAATACCAAAAAGGCAGTATAACTTACTTCTTCTGGGTTTATCATCACTTTCTCTAGCCCTGCTTGACAATTTACACACACAGCGCTTGGTCTGGTCCGACGGTTGTGTATGTGTGTGCGTTCATACATGTCTATGTGTGCGTTCCGGTATCAGTCAGTAAATTCTGGTCTCATAGCGCTATTTGCGTTCCGGTAACTTTTGATTTACAAATTAAGCACTGGATTAATCCCTTTGTACAACTCCAGCACAAGAAGCCAAAATACTAAAAAAGGATTTTATTTAAAAGCAACTCAAAAGCAGAAACTGTAAATATAGATTAAAAATTAGATTTACACGATTAAGGAAAATAACGCACCAAATATGGCTGTAATTTATTAATCGCAACTAACGCGATAATTTGACACCCCGAATATGGATGTAATGAAGGAGGACATGAGGTTGGTTGGTTAAAAAGAAAAAGATGCAGAGGCCAAGGTTAAATGGAGATGGATGGCTACACCTACAGAAAAGGAAGCAAGCGCAAGGAAAAGAAGAAGAAAATTCTGCACACTAATGTCTATAGGGATCTTGATGGAGCAACATAACCCAGCTTAGATGTTAAACAGCCAGGTGGCTTTATGTCAATACTCTACACTCTAATGATATAAAAATGCTTCTGATTGAGCTGGCATCCACTACACCGGACAGTTTTAGTTTGCTTGCTATTGTTTGGACAGGTGTTACATTTCAGCAAATTTTGGCACATATGCACTGTGTGTGTTAGAGCGGAGTTAACTGGCACCTCTTTTATTTGTCCTGTGTACAGCTTGTCATATATTCCTCCTCTCCACGATGGTTAAATTTTTCTGAAGAGGAAGTGAAGACTGTGGGACAAAGGCTTACCGCAATATGTGTTGTTCAGACAAGTTGCACATACAGTGTCCTAGTACCTGTACTGCAATAAGTCACTTTAAGTATGTGACAAGTTGCAAAAAACCCAAGAAAAGGCCATCTCATTCTACATTTCGTAAGAATTAAAATAATTCTTTGCAATGGAAAAAGAAAAGAAAAAACAAAAACATTTCAATCCAACAGCCCATTGTGGGGTTGAAGTATAAATAGTGACTGGAAGCTGTAGCTGAACTGCAAACACAGATTAAAAGAGACTCTGTAAATAGTGAATCTCATTCACTATACAGAAAAGTTTGGTATGTAATCCCCAGGGAAATTGACATCTTTTTCACAGGCCTATGGTGCATACAGATGTCTTTTCCTGCTGTTACTGCACTGTTCTGAGACTGAAAATAGTTTATATAAACAAGAAGATGGCACCAGAAAACACAATCAATCTAAAGTTAGGGTCAGCCACACATAATAGTAGGGTATCAAACTCAGCCTATGGGCAGGTTTTAGTGATATTGAAACTGAACGTGGAGGCCTAAAAATAATAAGCTGTCCGCACAGCAACTTTATAAATAAAATTTGATTGATTGATTGACAGCAGTTTGCATGGGGAACAAAGTACTGTATGAGTTTCTACAGTTCAAATTAGATGTGTAGCTACTTAGAAAATAATGTGATGACAAAGTTGGACTTTTCTGGTAGAATTTGAAGAAGTTCTATGAACAGTTTGAATGTTGTTTAGAAATCTAAATAATAATGAGTGATAATGAGTTTGTAATGGCCGAACCTGGCTGGAATAAAAAGAACACACTATATGCAACGGAACAGGTTTTATTTAGAAAAAGGTATAATGAAAATGATTGTTTGGGTTCATATGGGTGATACATTGCAGTGGAGAAAAACTGGTAAGAAAAACAAAAAGTCTTAGCCAGGTATTGATGCTAAAAATGATGATTAACCAGATCTTCTCTAATTTTTTCTCGTGAAGAGGAGACGTGGTAACCAAAAGACTGATGCCATGAGGGCTGATGAAGGTCTCCAGGGGAGGTCCAATGGAAACACATAATAATAGATATAGTAGGTACCTTAACCTACTTGTCCTACCTGTCCTGGTTTGAAAATCAGACCTCTCAGTGCCTGCTTTGTCCAGATGATAGTGGGTTTGTTGAAGCAGGTGTATGATGGCATTTTCCACTCCAACCCCACGGCAATAAGCAAACTACAGTGGGTCTTGAAAGGTGCTTGTTTGCTTATTTAGGTGGACGAACATGAGTGCTACCTGTCCTACCTGTAAAAGTAGGTACCCTAACCCTAGAACTTGGGAAGGTAAGTGTTTTTTAAACTTCTGCCTGGACAACATAATTCCTACCAGAACAGTTAAGTGCTTCCCCAGTAAAAAAAACCCTGGATCACCAGTAACCTGACAGAACTAATCAACAAGAAAAAAAGAGCTTTTAGGGAGGGAGACAGGGATGCATTGAAAAGTGTACAAAAATAACTTAAAATCAAGATTAGAAGCAACAAGGAGGTGTACAGAAAAAAACTCGAGAACAAGCTCCAGCAAAACAGCATAAGAGATGTGTTGTCAGGGATGAAGAAGATCACAGGCTTTAAGCAGAAGGAGGATCACTTAGATGGAAGTCTGGATAGAGCCAACGAACTGAACATGTACTTCAACAGGTTCAGTTTGGAGACAAGCCCAACATCTTCCTCCCCTGCTGCAAGCCAAATAGACCTCCCACCATCCCTTTATCCACAGCTTCCCTGTCACACCTCAACTGTCTCACCTTCTACCTCAATCATGAATGCTTTTTCTGGTGCTTTTCTATCATATACAACATCAGAAAAAGCTGGTGACACCATTGCCTCCACCTCCTGTCTGTATCTAGCAGTCAGGTGAAGAAGCAGCTGGAGAGACTGAACAGGAACAAGGCAGCTGGTCCAGATGGCACTCCCACTTCCAGGAAAAATTTTCTTGCATTTCGTGGGGACATGGAATCCAAGTGGTCCATGTTCAGAGCCTCCATTGTGGATGTGGCTTTCTATCGTTGTGGCTGGAAAGTCATAGGTGCCTGTCATGGTGACAACTGAAAGACCCATTGGTGGCTATATGAAAAGTAATTTTCATTCTTTGTTCTTTGTGCATTTAGACACAGAATAAAAAAAAACATTTAAATATTTAAAACAAAAATAAATACTTTTATTAAAGCAGATGCAATTAATCATTCATACCTAATGAAAACAGTATTAAAAGGTATTGTGGTAAATTTACAACTGACACGATAAATACTACCTAACCTTTTATACTTTACAATAATTTCACTGGGAACCATTGCTAAAAACATTTTGGCTGAAAGGAAGACAGAATAAAACAATTTAGACAAGACTACAAACTTTTTATAAGTCCAAACTTGAATGTTTTCTCTGAATATTGTTATAATGAACAGGTGAGCTGTCCGTAGATCGAACACAGACCAGTACTGTTTACTGTTAAAACAACAAGTTAAGAGTAAATCAGTGAAACATTATACTATTTACACTAAAAAGACTTGCATATTGTGAGTATAACTAGAAAGAGGACTGGCATTGATTAAAGAATGATGTTGCAGCTAAACTAGAATTATTTACATGCATCTTCTCAGCCTGCCTCATATGAGTTGTGGGACTTTCTGTTCCACATTTTAAGGGCTGTAATTAGGGCACAGTTTTGCATAAAGTGTCACCATGAGGGAGAATCTATCATGCAGTCTCTGTCACTATGCTGTCAACAGAAATGCAGAGAGAGTCAGACAGAATGCCAAAAAACACATGTGCAGTTCAGTGCTATAGACCAGAATTCATATACAATTAAAGTCATTGAGAGTATCTGGCATGAGCTTATGCCAAATTTGTTAAATTTAGTCCGGTACTGCATGTTAGACATGCTGTATTTGCTTGTGTCTTAATGAATAATAAGTTGATATTCACTCATTGTGACTCATTGGGGTTTGACTCTTAAACTGCAAATAAATAGCTTATAACCTCCAAACTCACAGCTTGAATTTTTCTCAAAACTAATAAATGTGTAATATTTGCACCAGTTCTTTGAAGCTCCATTTCAAAGCAACTAAAACGGTTCAAAGACACCTAAAATAGTTTGTGAAATGATATAAATAAGCTCAAAGCATACTTGGAAAAAATAATTAAAAGCTTGTTGTTTAACATATTGAATTTAAGGTCGCTTGGTGTGAGTTTCTCTTCTTTGTGTGTTCAGTCAGCCAAAACACGATCAACCCTTTTCAGAAATATATCACCTCAAGAGCAGTTGTATTTGAATAATAACACGCATCAATGAGCTGAGAGGACAGAATCTTAACTGAGAGTACTGTACAAACATCAATAAAACACCACTCATACAATAAAAAATATATAGTCATTTAATAAAAATTCCACACTGCGCCAGCCACCAGTTGTAAGAATTTATACATAGATTCATGATCTCTAAATTTAATGGACCTTGGAGTTTTTTTGCTGCCACATGAGTCCATTAAATGTTGACATGCACAGATTGTAGTTGGGTAAACTGTGCAAATAATGAATTAAAGTGTTTGTTGATTTGCCAGAGTGAACCATAAAACAATCTGAACTCAATAAAAATTTCATCTCATCATTATATTTCACAGAGGAAAATGAAATGATAAATGTAGGATTACAGATACGATTCTGATTAAGTCTTTGTGCGCTTTGAATTATTGATTGTATTCCATTTGTTTGCTTATTTACAATATGGTTCATCTTTGATTCCACTTGTGGAATGAGAGTGGTTGTTGGATGTTTGCAAATCCTCATTAAAAATAAATTAATACACTTTAATTGGAGGTCAAAGAAAAGTCATGCCTACCTGTGATCATAATAAATGCATTGTGCTTGTATGGTTTTCATTCTGCTTACATCCTCTTATACTTGCACATGCAAAAAGGGACTCGTTGACCCATTTTGTCTTTTTTTTCTGTCAAAAGATTCTATGTAATTGTAATTTAAATACTTGGAACTCTAGGACGACCTCAGTGCCCAGTATTTTTGTGCATATAAGTGTTGTGTGCATTTATCCATCAGTGGTCATTTGGACTATAAACTCGGGTAGCAGTGTTCGGTATTAATAACAGATAATTGGAAATGATGTAATAAGGCAATTCCAATGTATTAGGAGACTAAAACTCTCAAACAGACCGAGTTATATACTCGTAGAGAGGATTCACTATGACACTATAAGTAAACAGATGCGCCAGATACACGCGCGCATGGACACGATGGTAACGACACAGATTAAGTTACAGTTAGTTACAGAACAGAACGGTTTTCTATAACGGAAATTAAGAACTCATGATCTGGCAATAAAAACTAGAACAAATGTTACATGTGACACTTTTTCACACTGAAGAAGTCGGTGATTATTTTTGGCGACCGTCTGACAGCTTCAGGCAGATGCGCCAGACACGCGTGCGTAAACGCCAGAGCAGTCTAGTTCCACACACCAAACAGTGAGAGTGTGTGTGAGAACACCAGCGGAGGTTTACAGTCAGGTAACTTGTGAGAGATTTAGTGAGATGCATGGATGATACCTCCAGATGTTTTGTGCATATAAGCGTCGGAGCTGTGCATATAAGCATATGGATTCTCTATGACACAGGAACGTGCCCAGCAGTTTTGTGCATATAAGCGTGTTTTGCATATAAGTGTTGTGCATATAACCGTTGACTACTGTATTTGTGGATTTTTTTTTTTCTACTTTTAAAAGTATATTTGGGGTTAAATAGTTAATAGTTAGAGTTGCTAATTAACAGTAGTTGGTTGCATGGTCTCTGTCTTCATAATCTTATGTTTTTGTAGTTGTTGGGGGGTTGTTTGTTTTTGGGGGTGGTTCTGTACTTCTGGCAGTCAGTTCTTTTGCTCAATGTGCCTCGAGTCCTGTGTCACAGCTACCACTTCGTTGCCAGTTGCTCTGCCTGCGTCTGCCTGTCTGCTCAATGTTCATTCCTGTTCCAGATCACGTCTCCTCCAGTCATTGTCATCCACAAACTCATGCCAGTAAATTATTTAAAAATATTTTTCTTTTCATCTGTTTTGGGGTCAATTAAACACTTTGTGACACATGGTAACCTATGCTGTTTCAATTCTTAGCACTTAAGATAAAAAATGTGCTCTGAGTTTTAGACAAATGTTAGTGAGTTACTGATTTCAAAGATAACATGTAAATGTTGCAGGACATGTTGCAGGTCTTAAGTTCATTGAAAACTTTGAAAATGGTATTAAAGAGGCCATTTTATACAAATTTAAGGACTTTGTGGTTATTTCTTAAGTATTAACCAGTAATATGAAACATTATATATCTAAAAAACGTCAGGAAACACTGATTAACAGACCTTTCAATCTGTCTGTATTAAAATTCAGCTGGTTCCGGCTCCTTCCATCAGGCTTCGACTGCTTCATCAGCAGCTCGTTCATATTCATTGTTCGAATTTTCTGGACTCTGATTGGCTAACAAACTAGCCTATGAGAGCAAAAAATACTGTTTCCTGCCCTGCTGTGCATGGCAACGTCAGACGTCGTGTCTTCCTGTTTGCTACGTTATGCTACAGCTTTTTAGCAGGCAGCATGCTAGGCGTGGTTTCAACTGTGGGAGCTGCCGAATACTAACGAACAAAGGAGTTGTGACGAAACAGATACAGGCCGTTCGAACTTGGGAGAACTCAAGTGTTATCGCCACCTGCATAGTTTGAGAGATTAAAACTGAAGGAGAAGTTGTTGACCTGTTTTCACACCCATTATGAAGGTAAGAACACCTGTGGAGCTAAAATATTCAACAGAAACCTCAGAAAAACCGTTTTTAATGGAAGGGCCTCTTTAAATATCATTCTCTAATCTCCATGTTTGAATTTGGAAATCCCTTCAGTTCAGTTATTCTAAATATTACATTTGCAAATAAATAAAAATATATACGAGGCACTTTCCACCCCACCCCAACTCAAGCTAAAGGTTTTAGAAGAAACCAAACAGATTTGGAAAGAGATGTAGGCTAAATGTTGAACTTATTAGTTATTTTAGATATTGATTGTTACTTTTATCACTCCTTGAGGAAATATTTATCTCCACTGGACTCAGCCGTGAGGATGCAGAGGGCAGCCATTGTGCATGGCTTCGAGGGGGCAGTTTCAGTCACCCCCATCAGGCTATGACTAGCGATATATGAAAGGAAAATAATTCAGTCTTTCATCTGGCCATTTCCTCTGATTCTTTGATTGCTTTATTCTACTATCTGCAGCTTTGTTGTTCCAGACACTTTGCAAATTATCCTTTCTGTGTTTATTTTTGTAGATTTTCATCTATCAAATCTGTATTTTAGTTTTACAAGTCAGGAGTGTGCTTTGTTATCTTTTGTTAATATGTGTAAGAGCTGAAAAATTTACGATATTTCACATTATCATTTACAACTGAACAACACAACATAGGTTAACATAGTTTTTTTCACTTTGGTGAAACAAAATAAAAACAATAAAATAAAACGTTTAAAAACAAGATAAAAATAAATCATATTATAAAAGACATCCCATCTTATGAGTCTAACACAGGACTGCATTTCCTCACACAGTGTACTGACTGATGACAAACTGTACAGGTCTTCTGGGATAAAATATGTACACCATACTTACAGCTTGTAAGGAAATCTTAACGAGCATGTGATAGACCAAAAAAGACCTGTAAGCATTCCAGTTCTTAGGGGAGATGAAGAAATACATGGCCTTACTCTGAACTTTGGTGCTTTTTGCACTTTAAGCAAATTTAAATAACAGCTTGTCCTCACCATATAACATGTTAATCAGTGATGGCAGTGCAAACTAGCAAATAGGCAGATTTGTAAAACAGCTTACGAAAGTAATTTAATCAAGTACAAGCCTTTCAAAAGAAATCCTGCATTTTTCATTTTCAAACCATCAACTTGTATTTAGAATTTTCAGGGGATTATTAAGACAATGTTAGCTATTGTGGTCACTAAATAATTTGGACATGTAAAATGATAATAACAGTGTCACTGATTTATATCTCAACAGTAACTTGAACTACTAGATCAAGAGTCATGCCAAAAAACAATCAGCTAAAATTAAAGATCACCTTCAAAGGTGGGTCAATTATTTGTTGTCACGATCTCGCAAGGAGAGATTCTGACCCAATTGCAGACTCACACACGGACACAAGCTCAGGTGAAAAAAGGTGAAAGTTTATTTACAAAAGGTGAATGTGAAATGAACAACGGGGATGATTCTTGGGAAGCTCCAGGACTGGGGAGGAGATAAACAGTTAGTCACTGAGACACAAGGACACATGGAGGAAATGTCACAGGGGGGAAAAACTCACGGGAGAGCTGAGGATGATGAACACGGGGAAGGCAGGTCCAGTGATGTGTCTGTGAAGGGAGATGGAGTCCTGGAGGTGTGTGTCGGGTGAGCGGGCTGGAGAGCAGGCAGGCTGATGGCGGAGATGAAGCTGGGAACCAGGGAGAGTCACAAGGAGGAACACAGGAGGTCACGAGGAGTGCAGGGGTGCTCAGGTGAGACACAGGGATAATCCGTGAGAACAAAGAGATAATCCAGGGGGGCACAGAGACTCAGGAACACAGGAACTCGGAAGGAGGTTTCTCGGGAGGACTGAGGAGTGCGAGCTCTGGGTGTAAACCTGGAGAGAAGACAGGTTACTCGGAACAACACAAAGTTAACTCGGAACATTAAACTTGTAAATAACACAAGGAAAACTCGGAATAAATGGCTTAAGGTGTGTCAATAACCAGGCGTCGACTGACAGTCTGCCTGCAGCTTAAGTACAGCTCCCACTCCTCATCAGTCCTGATCTCCACCAGCTGTGATCAATCAACCTGCTCTGGCTCTCCACGAAGATGGTTTCTCTGAGAAGATCCCTCACCCGACACAGAAAACCCACAACACAGACACAGAGCACTAGACATGACATTTGTATTGTCTTACATGTGGCTCTCACTGTTTCTGTGGTTGTAACGAATTGAATTGAATTGAATTGAATTGAATTGAATTGAATTGAATTGAATTGAATTGAATTGAATTGAATTGAATTGAATTTATTATCATTGCACAGGTACAACGAAATTACAGTTGAGACATATTTTCACTCTCACTCCCTGAGGCAGCCACTTTGGGCACTAAATGAGAGTATAAGATACACATACATATACATACATACATATACATACATATAAACTTATATGCTGAAACAGGAAGGGGAACAGGAAGGTCAGGATAAAAAAATTCCTCTCATGCAGTGCCCACTGGGTGGGCAATGGTTGTATAAAAATGCCTGTAAACAAAATGTTGGTAATAATAGTTTTGGTGATTTGATCTATCTTCTCTATTTATCTGTCAGATTTGTTAAAATGAGTAGATGGGTGGCCGCTCCCTTAGAGATAATGTGAGGGGCTCGGAGTAGAAGCGCTGCAACTCTACATCAAGTGGAGCCAGCTGAGGTGGTTCAGGCATCTGTTTCTGATGCCTCCTGGTGACCTCCCTAAGGAGGTATTCTGGGCATGTCCCACTTGGAAAAGTCCCCTATGAAGGCCTAGGACATGGATGAGATACCATGTCTCTCAGCTGGCCAGGAAACACCTTGGAGCCCACCCTGAAGAGGAGGAGGTGTGTGTGGAGAGGAATCTGGGTGTCCCTGCTCAGAATATTGCCTCCACGACCCAGGGAGGGAGGGAGAGAGGAAGGAAGGAAGGAAGGAAGGAAGGAAGGAAGGAAGGAAGGAAGGAAGGAAGGAAGGAAGGAAGGAAGGAAGGACAGGCAATGTAAAGAAAAGTGCTTAATCAATAAAAAAATATTTTAATTGTTCATGGTAAACATTCAAATATTAATGTTATTATTGCAGTTTAGTTTGTTTGTTACTCTTGGATTTCTTCCAGTAAAGTAATAGTAATATGCTGAATATAATTCAATGAATAAAGCTGAGAAATGAGCCAGAATCTTCACAACAATAACACCTTTTAGTTTTTAGTTCTGAACGACATCATCTCAAGAAATATTAACAGTATTTTTCTCAGCACTAAAACAGGGTTCGTATTTGGTGAAATTCCAGCTTGAATTAGGTCAAGTGACCACAACACCTATGTTTGAATATCCTGCAGTGTTTGTGTATTTGTCATGAGGTGGCACAGTTGGGCAGCTTGTGTCTCGGTCGAGGAATTTTCTTGTCTCCTGTTCTATAAATAGCAGACAAAGCCACAGCGCTGCTACACCTTCGCTGTGGTATGAAGATCAAGAAAATAACCACAGTTACATGAAATAGAATGATGACAATATAATGTGTATAAAAAGAAACACACAAACATTGTAAAAAAAAAAAAAAAATCCTGTCTCGTTGGGGACGTAGCACATAAAGTAGATATATTGCTCTGCATTAAAAGAAGCTATGTCAGTTTCTAAGAGGGCAAATAAACTGAATAAGAATTTATGTGCACTACTGCTATTTTAAGATGACAGTCAATCATTTCATCAAACCCTTGGCTTGGTATCTAAAAATAGGTTGTCATTTTAACTCCAGCATTCTATTATGTTGCAAAGTATACTATATGTAAAGTTTATTTGGCTATAAACATATGGTTTATCTCTTCAATAGAATGTGTGAATTTGACACTGCCTAAGCCTGCATCAAGTGTAAAATGTATTGCCTTGCATTGCTCATCTATCATGCATGCACCATCTGTCTGGGGATTCATTCCACTTTTCCTCTCCCTCCCTCCTCAAATCTATTGTCTATCTCCTTCACTGTCTGTCTCCTGCTCACGAAGATGTTGTCGTTTTATTATCAGGATTCTGCCACTGATCAGTTGACAGGGGTGTAAACCATGCCAGATTAGCAAGTCTGTCATATTATCCAGAAATGTGTGGGAGACTACAAAGCTGTGTCATGTGCCAGAGAGGTGCACTGTGTAATCTCTCTGAACAAACTCTGCCTCGGGACAGAGCAGCTGTTTTTTTGTTGTCGTTTTTTTTCCAGTGTATTGCAACAAAAAAAGAGAAACTCACAGATTTGGTTGAAGTGGTGAGGGACCATATAACTACAGTCAGTCCTGTGGGACGAAGGGGACAGATTTAGATTAGAGAAACACTGCGTTGCATAATATTTTTTTCCAGCCAGACATGTAGGCAAATTGACACTAATCAGTTTTCCCACACTGAAGACTATTTCCTCACAGCATATTTTAAAAACTTAGCATGCATTACTCTTGCTGGGAGTATTTTTTGCAGAGTAATTTCCACACGTTTCTTTGACATTATGAAAATTACCCAAAACTTCCTCTCAAAAACTGGCCAAATCAAAGTCTAAGAGCAGGAAAACATCTAACAAATTAATAGTAAATAAATGCTACCACTTTGGGTTTCTAAAACCTTCTAAATTTACTTTTCAATTTGACCGAATTTTCTGTGTTTTGTATTCCTTTTTTCCTCCTTCGTTAAAGATACAGTATGTAAGAATTTTACAGGTAAATACTCACACAACAGTTTAATGTCCCACCGATGTTGAAAATAAATTCACATTTTAACAGATCTCGATCTCAGTCAGCTGGGTGGTCACTAGTTTCTGTCATTTAAAAAAAACTAGACTTCCTGGTTCCATAACGAATCACATGTGAGTCTGCACGGCTGCCAAGTCTTCAACACAAGCAGCTGGAATTCCACAACCAGCAGCAGCAAAAAGTAATAAACCACCACATCCTTCCAACTGAGCAGCCGAGCTGCACGTGATGGGGTGTTCAAACACACTTAGGAAAACTCAACGCTGAACAAATAGACCTTCAGATATTCCCGAAAATTGAACAAATACAAGAGAAACAAAACAAGGATCAACATCAGAACTGGCAACCCAACAGAAAAATCAGGGAGGGGGTGAGTGGCTGAGAACAGATGGATTTTTTTCCTACATGAACTGCGGGACTCGGATTTGACGACAAGGTCTAATTCTTACACACTGTACCTTTAAGTGAGCCAAAATGATGAACAATTAGAAAACATCTGAACAAAATGTGGCTATTATATGGAAGGTGCAGTATTTATTATTTATTTATTTATTTTCTAATTCTTTAAGTGTGATTAATAAATGTATTTTGATTTAATGTCATTTAATTATTGATTAATCATTCAGACAGCATTTTACATTAATTAAAAATAATTTAACTGAAGATGCACTGAAAAGATGCATTCTTTGCAGATGTGTCTTATGTTTAGAGGTTATTTTAGCCTGTTTTTCAAAAGCAAACCACAACAAAAGCAGGATATGAATTGTGAGTACATTGTCAAATGGACTGAATGATTACTTTTCAGATCATGAACATTTACTATAATAGAAAAACTGCTCAGCTCTTGAACAATCCAAACAGTTTCCTGGGCATAATTAAAATCCTTTACCAACTGGCACCAACAGTCTGACTGCTCTTGCCCCTTACAGACACTCCTTGTCTGTTGCCCTTTCACCTGTCAAGTTCCTCTTTCAGTTCACCACTTGACCCTGCCAACCTGTCTTCTACCTGCATCCTCTTTGCTCCTAATGAACTTCTTCATATATGCAATTGCTTAATGGTCTTTGTGCTATTTTCTGTTCCTGCTTGAAAACATGTTTTTAGTTTATATCTGCTCCCAAATTTATTTTCCTGGGGGTTCTTGTAACCTAGTCTATATTATTCAGCAAATACACTTCAGGCATTGATTTGTTTGTTTTATGGGTTCTCTAAATTCACCTAACTGTAACAATGGGCCTCTATCCCACATACAGTATCCCTTACAGCAGCACTGTGAGGGATATGTGGGACGACTGTAGCTCAGGTGGTAGAGCGGGTCGTGTGATAACCGAATCCCCGCTCTGCCCAGAAATAGATCGCTTGGTCGTTGTGTGCTTGGGCAAGACACTTTACCCATCCTGCCTGTTTGGTGGTGG
Source organism: Pachypanchax playfairii (assembly GCA_006937955.1). Taxonomy (NCBI): domain Eukaryota; kingdom Metazoa; phylum Chordata; class Actinopteri; order Cyprinodontiformes; family Aplocheilidae; genus Pachypanchax; species Pachypanchax playfairii. The sequence goes on along the minus strand of SSNP01000078.1, from coordinate 15,763 downwards.
TCGGAGGGTCAGGCGGCGCTGGTGTCTGGCAGCCTTACCTCTGTCATGGCTACAGTATGTGTGTGTAGTTCATCACCACCAAACGTGTGAGTGTGTGTGTGTGACTGACAAATTGTAGCGTAAAGCACTTTGGGACTCATTTGACTTAAAAAATGAGCTATACAACTACACGCCATTTACCATATCAAAAAATTATTTTAGGCCAAAACGTCATCATGGTGCAAGCACTGTGTAATCTTCTAGGTAGTGGTTGCATTCTGAGATGGTTTGAGAGTTACATCAGGGTGGTATTAGAGTGATTGTAGACAGACATGATAGGATTGTCATGTAAACAATCTGTGGACATAAAGAGCATAGTAAGGGTGTAGGAGACCTTCTTGGGGATTAATAAAATAAAAACCTGTTTTGCTACTACTAACTGCATAGCTGTGTCAGGATTACCAATACATGAGGAATATTTTTCAAATTTGTAGCAAGTCAGCCATGGTCTGATTATTGTGTGGGGGAGTGTGGTGGGGGTCATTTTGGGGGGTCTTAAAAAAGTAGATTATGTTCCCAGATCCAATACAAACATAGTATTGCTGCATTCCGGCAGTAACATTTTAGTTTTAAGTTAAATCATTTCTAAATAATTCCTAGCAGCTTTCCCCCCCAAAGTTCCCCTGCCCTTTTCCTCTTTCTCTCCCTCTGCCTGGCTCTGCCCCCGCTACACACAGAGTTGCTTTCCCGCCGTGATCTGGTGCAGGAGGACAGGTCATCTTTGCCTCTGACTGACTGACTGCCTCTGTCCAGTTTAGTTAGTTGGTTGTAGCCTGATACCAGCGTGTGTCCCGTGATTAGCTCTTAAACTTGGCGCAGTGTTGCTAATGCTAATATGCAACGTAAAATGGGGGGAAAGGTCAGATGGACGGTGCGGACAATTAAGATAACTTCTGCAGTCAGTGCGCCAACTTGTAAGTATTCAGTAAATGTACAAAATCACAAATACAAACACGAATGTAAAATTGAGCCTATTTATGTCTAAAACTCCACGTTATATGTATCAGGCTAAAGGGACAGCAGCAGCTTAGCTCTCAGAAGACGGTGAGAAGAAGACAGTCTGAGGTGAGGCCAATGATAAATGACTGGACACACAATGTTACGATTAAATCAAATGCCCTTTAGAAAGTGATTGAAACATAACATTTCAGGTTTTCAATTAAAACTAAAAGAATTAGTTGAACCAGTGTCTGTCACTAGGACAGGCTACACAAACAAGAGAAAAAAAAAAGAATAGGACTAGTTTTTAGAAAAATATAACTTTATTTATTTTCACAATACTACTTCCTCAGTGATGAGCAATTTTATCATACAATGCCATGTGTATAATAAAATTGACTAGGTACAAATATTTGTCACTATTGTTATAGATCTTGTGATTTTCTTTACATAAAATGAGCTAACGTGCACAAATTTTATGTTGCTTATTCATCAATTGCAGCAAAATGCCAAGAAAGAAGAGAATAAAGAAGCAAAGGGAGAGAGAGAGCTACAGCAGGCAGCCCAGGGTACCAGCTCTCTTCTGTCCTGGATCAGGCCACCTGTCAGTCAGGAAGTTCAGGAAACATGTTGAGGCACTGCAGAGACAGGTGGGGTGCCCTTTTTTCATGGTTGAGGACCCGCCCCCTTAAAAGTCTGTGCACGCCACTGTTTAACAGAATGGAGTGGTAACACCATCACAACAGACAAAGTTTGTTTGTCCATCACTCAGTCCATCCTACAGTAATTCGGGAACAAGACACCAAGATATTAGACACCTCCACGTGAGACAAATACTCTCCCTCATTTCTAGAAAAAAATATAATTACTACCAGCCCTTAGACTCAGGAGAAGTTGTCCCCAATCCTCAGAAATGGATGACATTGTGTCTTGATTAAGCAGACACTCTGTGATCCTTCTACTGCTCAACAATACCCCAGCTCTGAGGATGCAGTCCCTTACCCAAACCAAAAACTACCAAGGACAGGCCCTGCTAGAGTCGAAGGACAGTTTCCTCAGAACCTCCTTGAAGCCGATCAAAGATCTCTGAATTCCCCACAGGCCCTAGTTTTAGCTTCCATGACCAGAGAAGCTGCAGTACTTCTGGTCATTCAGTACAACCTGTCAACTGCTTCAGTAGGCCTCTGGAACAGCCAAGCTATAAAGGCTAAAACCCATGCGCATTATTCGTAAAACGACAAACAGCCGTTGAGCTTCTCATTCGGGGCAAAATCGTCTTTACCACCTTTAAATCTCATGGTGGGTAGGGCTGCACAATTAATTGGATTTTGATCATGATCACAACTTTGGTGGCCACAATTAAATGAACCTGATCATCAACAAAATTACATTAAAAATGCAAGCTCTTCTACTCGCTTCTTTATCACACACCACTTCAAACAATAGTCTGCCAACCACCAGGGGGCAAACTCCTGGCTGAAGCTTCATTTTGCTTCCTCAAAAAACCTGTCCATTAGCCACTTAGCATTCATACATTATGGTGACAGCAAGTTGGACTGATGAGAGCGAGTCATGTCTGGAATGGAAAATAGAGCATCTGTAGGTGAGGGGCACCATGGCGGAGAGCTTGTGCCTGTAATTGTTTCCATTAAGTTGGACTTTGAGATTACACTCTGCAATATCATATTTAGTTATCAATTTTAAATACAGTGAAACCCTGCCCTGCGGACACCCCTCGGGAGCGGACACCCCTGTCCAGTGGACAGGTTTTGGACCAACCAAGCATTTTTACTACTTAAATAACCCCTCTGGAGCGGACATCCCGCTGATCAGAACAAAGGACACTTTTCATCCACTCAAAAAATAAAATCAGTGAAAATTCATCCCGCTAATGGACAGTAGACAGTGTCACAGAAGCCAGCTGCACATTGGATGCGGAGGACACAGACCAGGAGGACCCTGAGGTGCCGCCCCCAGCCATCAGCACCTGCTCCCAAGCCATCGCATGTGCCAATGACCTGCTGCGCTACCTGGTGGACTCAGCGACAAATATTAGCACTTTCCTCATTTTGATGTGACATTTAGGTCCATTAAGACAAGCGGCAGTCATACACCAAACGACTTTCAACAGTTTAAGCATGATGCCAGTTTCTCCCTGCTTAAACAATGTAAACGTTGGTCATGAGTATTTTCATAATAAACAACAAAAAAAAAACGAAAACTGACACGTATCCATTAAATTTTATTCAAAGTTAAGACATATTCAGAAGGGGATTTGACTATGCGCTAGTTAAAAAAAAGGCTTATGTACCGAGGAAATGTCAACAATGGTTTACAGACATTCCTAGATGACAGGACACGTGGACACCCCACCATAACAGACAAAACGTCTGAGCCAGTGTCCGCTATAGCAAAGTTTCACTGTATAAAAGTATATCAGTTTGTTTTGTGCATTATTTATCTATTATTTATTCTAAAAATGTTGCAACATTGTTTATAATTGGTGCAATAAAAATAGATATTTTACCAGACAGGATGAATGATCATGATTAATAATTTTGATTTCAATATTGATCAAAATAATTGTGATTATTAATTTGGTCATAATCATGCAGCCCTAATAGTGGGTGCTTCACTTCTTCTTTTATGCATGTTCTGTAATCTGCAGCCTAATGCTTCACTATTTGCAAAGACCAACTAAACTTGCTTGATAGAATCACGAGAAATCTTAATTGTGTTGCGATGTTTTTGTAATCTACTCTCAGATGTGAGCAGTGATACTTTGAAATGGCATTCATTTTGCAAATGATTCGAACATGTTTGAAGTTAACACGAATGAATAGTAATACCCTGTGATTCTTGAAGTAGTTGAAAACCCCCAAGAACATCTTGGAAACTCCCTTGCAAATGTTGCTTGTTGTTGCCAACAGTTGCAGCCCAGTGAGACACTAGCTTAACTGTTTTCAAATGTTGTTTATAATTGGTACAAACATCCCCCCAGTGGAGACGAGCATGTTTTTTTTAAACGTGCACACACACAGATATACATAAACAGACATGCAAACATCAAGAATAATAAAAACCAGACCACTTTGACGTAAAGAAATTAATTTGCTACAAAGCGAACATCATTTTAAAATTCACTTTTCACAACACAAACAAGAGACTAAAAACAGAGCACCCCAGTAAATAAAAAATACATACGTACACATTTTTTTAATAATAAATACATAAATAAACACCTCCAAACTATGGGCAAACTGAATTATGGAGCCTTTGAATATTGTTTAGGATGATGTGTGACCTTCCAGACTTTATCTATCCAGCTTGCTGGTTTTTCCAGTTTTGAGATGTTTTATGAGCTGATCCATTGAATAGTTTTATACACAAATATTTCAGAAAATTCAATTTGGCAATAATTTCTTTATTAATGTTATAGGGAAAAAACAGTTTGGTAGCCAAAAAGAGAAATATTTAGGTATTTTTAGCTGTGCCACAAGTAATTCATTTTTAAATAAAAACAAATACATATTCCTTGTCAACTGCGTCATAAAAATCGGAACTGATATTTAAGCTACATCTAAGTCTAAGTATAGACTACGTAGGCTTGTCATACTAACGCAACAAAAAATCCAGATTGAAACCAGCATTATCCAATCTTGCTCAGTGGTCACCTGGAGAACAATCCTGATCTGTGACACCAGGAGAAAAACACTGTAATCTTGATGGAGGAGGGAAAAAAGTGGAGGAAAGCTCAATGCAAACACTCCAGAAATAATCGCTCTCCTGAGCTCTCACACTAAGCTCCATCAGTGAAAATACAGCCACCCACTTGAGCTGTGATGAGATTCTACAAACACTGCAGTGCCAAGCACAGTTAAGTAGATCTTAGATAAAAGCTTAAGCCTGTTAATCATCATCAGAGCTCTGTATACTACCTAAACAAGTTACACATTTGGTGACTAGAACCACCTGTTCATTGAAAATATACAGTATTTCTTACCTCCCAACCCTATTCACAAAAAGGTGTTTCTTATTTCAGTTTCTGAAATTTTACAATCCTATCCATATAGTCAAAGTGGGTCGCAGCATAGGCATGCCTTGTCTATGGCTTTTTAAAATTACATTTATAAACACCTTTCGGAACACCTTTTATAATATTGTTAGTGCTTTTCATATCACCAGTTGGTGTTTGTGGATCCTGCAGACTGTAACTCCTGTTTGTAGCAGCTCTTACAAATACTGATTGGAATCAGTAAAGAGAGCTGTGTCAACCCACATCTGTTTAAATTAGCATTTATAAATGAGAATGATGATACAGTGGACGATGGTTATATCCACAACCTCGGTGCCCAGCAGTTTTGTGCATATAATACATATAAGTGTTGTGTACATTTATCTGTCGGTGGTCATTTGGACTGTAAACATGGGTAGCAGTGTTCAGTATTGATAACAGATAATTAGAAATGATGTAGAAACGCAATTAAAATATATTAGGAGAATAAAACTCTCAAACAGACGGAGTTATATACTCGTAAAGTGGATCCAATATGACATTTAGTAATAGATGCGCCAGATACGCGCGCATATGGACACCAGGGTAAGGGCACAGATTAAGTTACAGTTGGTAACAGAACAGAACGGTTTTCTATATCGGATATTAAGAACTCATGATCGGGCAATAAAAACTAGAACAAATGTTACATGTGACACTATTTCACACAGAAGAAGTCGGTGGTTAATTTTTGGCGACCGTCTGACAGCTTCAGACAGACTCACCAGACACGCGTGCGTAAACGCCAGAGTAGTCTAGTTCCAGGCACCTGACAGCGACGGTGTGTGTGAGAACACCAGAGGAGGTGCACGGTCAAGCAACTAGTAAGAAATAGCAGGATTCAGTGTGATGCATGTATGATACCTCCAAATATTTTGTGTATATATCCGTTGGCGCTGTGCATATAAGTGTATGGATTCTTTATGACACAAGGAACGTGCCCAGCAGTTTTGTGCATATAAGCGTGTTTTGCATATGAGCGTTGTGCATATAACCGTTGTCCACTGTATTAAGATATCTGTTTGCAGGACAAATGACATAAACCCTGGAATTTGTATAGATAAACTGTTTGGCTGCTATTGTCAACTGGGGTTGACCTAATTCGAGCCTAATTTTGCCATGAGCTGTTTAAAGAAAACAAAAGAATGCAGTGTAAGCTAAATGATGTAGAGCATAGGCTGGTGGTATTAGTCAGTGTATAAAGTTAGTCTGGTTTACATTTTTGTGGAAATGAAACAAAAACATTGTTTAAATGTAAAATTTATCGCTAGAAAAATCTGTCTTTCAGGAATACATTGCTCCTAGCGCTTTCATTCATGCATCAATCTTGTCATATTTAAACCTTTAATGTCAGTTAATTTTTTGTTTGTTTCACATTGTCTTGCATTCAATGTTTTTTTTCATAGTATTGGATATCAGTGTGTACGTATTCACTGTCATATTCACAACCAGGACTTCAAAATAGGGGAAAATGTTAAATTGGTTAATTCCTTTGAAACACAAAAGAGCACAGTGAATGCACTCTGGTATTTATGACATTAGGAATTTAACCAACAAGTCATGGTGACCAGAAACGTGTATCAAACATCACTGTCTCTAACTGATAATATTGTTTACCCCTGCACCTCTACACTAGATTAGTGAGTGTGTGTGTGGGTCTTTGCTCAGAAAATGGTATAGAGAGAAGTTACATAACATGACAGAATGTGAGTGTAATGGGTAGGAGTTTAGGTTTGCTGATCATGCAGAGTGTGTGTGTGTGTGGTACAAGGACAGTGATGGTGGGTGAAACAAAAAAAGATGAGAAAGAAAGCAAAGTATTTTCATTTGCTCAGTCCTGCACATAAAATATTTAGTATTCTTATGTTTAATGTTCTAGAATGGTGCTACACATGGTGGCAGCTTGTTAGAGTAGCTCTGTATGTCAGGTGTCATTCTGCTGTGTGCCTGTGAGTGTTCTCACCTGTGTTTCAGGGGGCGTGGCAGCCATCATCGACAGGTGGATCCAGTTACCATCATCCGCCTCCGGGCATAAGAGGGGAGCGGTTGCAGAGAGCAGGCGTCAGATTGTTCCACTCTGATTTGTGGTACATGGTCAACTTAGTGAACAAAGCATAATCTCACAATCCTGATTGTGCATGAGTCCTTTGAGCTCACCTCACCTCACCTGTGTTTATTCCTCAGGATCTTCTCAGCTGGACCTTCCTCCTCACAACGGTTCCCATATTGTGGTCTCCCTGATCCAGACCCCGCTCCTGACAGCTCCCAGGCTGTCGTCTCCTCCATCCCGGACCTCCTCAGTGGTTTCCTTACCACCTCCTTCCAGGACCTCCTAGGTGACAGTTTCCATACCGGCCTCCTCTCTGCCTCTCCTTGGACTCCTCTGGCCTGCCTCTGCTCCACTCCTCCAGCTCCCAGGATCCACCTGCCCCATTCAGAACCTGTCTGTCTGTCCTCCATCAATACACACGCCAGCCACAGCTGACTGGCACCTGCTTGCTCCCCCTGGACTCCTGCAATTCATCACAACAGTAAGCCGTCTCCTCCAATCATTATTCCTCACCTCTCTTTGCCGTACAGTCACTAACCTCTGCTCTCCTCCACCTGTCCAGACCGGATCGTTCCTGTCAGCAGCTGTTGACTCGCTCCTGCTGGACCTGCACAAGCAGAATCAGTTTTAATCATTGTGAACTGTGACTGTATTCTTTCATCTGTGCTAGAGTTTATTAAAACTCTCCTTTTTGAACTCTCACCTCTTGTCCCTGGTCTGGAGTCTGCTGCTTGATTTAGAGTCCACTAACAGAACTTATAAAAACATGACACTGTAATGTTACTAGCAACCTTTATCTTAAGTGTTTTTTTCATTGTCTTTTTTTTTGTGAATATTATGTTTTTTTTTATTATTAATTTATTCTTTTTTTGAATGCTGTGCTGATTGGAAGATTTCAGCTTGATTTTTCACTTTATTGCCACTTTTTTTATGATGTGTAACCATAGCAACAAGAGACTTGTTTAAAAGGGCCGCTAATTTATATTTCTAAGGCTCCAGTAATACTTTGAGACCCAACATCTCTGATGAGTTAAAAAGACATCTCTTCTGCACTTACAACATTTCAACAGCTTGTCCTCTACCAGAGAAAATATAACACTGAATTTGTTTCATATCAAGGATGCATACAGGTCCTTTACATGACCTGCTCATAATCTAGTCTTTTTCTGCTCTGTGTATAAACCCATTATCCAGATGCAACCTGTTATCAAAAGAACTGCAAGGAGGTGGTCAGAGGAAGTTGAACAAACTCTTCAGAGATGTTTTGAGACTACAGACTGGGACACACTCTGTAAACCACATGGAGAGATCAACCCTCAGCAGGATGCAGACCCTGAATTTGGACACAGCCAATATTTCTTTCAGAGAAGGTCTTTGATATTTAAGCAAGACAATGAATACTGCATCGATTACAGCAGCTTACTTTCACAGAGGAAGAGTGCGTGCTAAACTGACCTGCCTGTGATAAACATTTTTAAGCAGCATGAAACAAAAATGAACTAGGGAGCAGCTAGAATCCTGCATCAGACATGAATGGGACAACGTTCTTTGCCTAAAACTCCAGCAGTGGCCCAGATGTTTACAGACAGGTGTTAAAAGAAGTTATGCTACACAATGGTAAACATCCCTATGGTCTAACCTTTTTGAGATATTTTACTGCCACAAAATTCAATTTAATTTATTAGCTTCTAGGAAATGTAAAATATCTCAATTTCAGCATGTTCTATTGGGAATAAAACATTAAATCATTGCAGTCTGTTTTATAAAGCTTAGCAACTTTTTTGAGCTGTATAAATCTACACCAGAACTGAATTTCATTTAAACTGCCTCATGTTTTCTGTCATTTGAGTATTTATTCAAAAAAAATATATATTTCACAGCTTTTGAAATAGAACGCAACAGTGATAGCAACATAAATAACAAAACTATACACATTGTAGGTTCATAACAGTATACAGTAGAGAGGCTGTCTGCAACATCTTTCTGCAACATCATACAAATGAAGCTCTGAACTATACACCCCCAGGATCTGTGGGACTTGTTACTCATTCTGAAGTAGATGCAAACTGAACCCTACAGAGAAAAAAATAACTAAATCAGGCCAAATTTGATCTCAGCTAAAACTTAAATCCATTCCATGTAAATTTAACAAAATCCCTGTTCAGTCATATTTTTATCAAAAAATATTGAAAACATCATATTTTTGGGTTATGAGTGGACATTTCTTCAAGCACAGCAGGACCATGCAAGCTTGGCAAAAGCAACCCAGATCTATGTGAGCAGTGCATGAAGAAAATCACAGATGCATTGGAGTACAACACATCATGACTGAGGAGCAGTGAATAAAACAGGAAGTCAGCAATTGGCAAGGTTAGCATGGGTTGAGAATGTGAGATAGAATTTTTTTGTTATGGGCCATACATCTCAGAAATGCACACCTTGCATCTATGGCCAGCTGTCAAATTTTCAACTGAGTCACTGAAATAGAAAGGATTTGGACATAAAAGTGAGAGATATAATACAGGACAAAGTAAAAAAAAAAAAAAACTAACAAGGAAAGCCTACAATAAGATCTTGATATGTTGGCTTGCATGGGATGCATTTTCAGGAGCATCACCCTCCATCTGTGTCCTTACATAAAGTGTTTCCCCAAAGTGGCATTGTGAATAAAGAGGGAAATATCATAATCAGTGCTATTCATTGTAGTGAAAGAAAGGCATGTGAACTGTAACAAAGATGGGACCGAAAGCTGTGTAATGGGAAAAATTATGCATCGGTTGTTATGAACACAATGTTAAAGATTGACAGTTTGAGCTACCCAATCCCTGTAACATCTGTAATTGGTAGCCTCAGCTCAGTCATTTCTTGGATTTATTCTTATAAAGAGATTTGCAAGATAGGATAGGATATGGGGATGACAGAGTCCCAGTCTGATCATTTCACATATCAACTGGATGTCAAAAAAAATAATTTAAAAAAATCAAATATCTACATCTAACATCTATTTTTGTGCAAAATATGATTGCTTGTCATTTTGACATTTATTATTCAAGAAAGTGGCATCTGACCAAAAGTTCTTTTTCTGCATATTGACAATTCATAACTGTCAGTGTCAAAGTTGAAACATTTGATAATTCTTTTAGGACAAAATGTCTAAACCTGGCAAAAGACTATAAAATGCAGACATGGGAATTTTCATCTAATCTCATGTCAAAAATGTGTTTAGACAAGATTTACATTTGAAAGAGTAAAACTAAGTATTAATTTGTAACTTTTAATTTAACTCCTACAGTGATTGTCATATTTTGGGTGTACATTTTTCTTCACTAGTACAGTTTTAAAACCTCTACTTTGTTTTGATTATATGTATTTAGTAACTGATACATGCTGTTGATAAGCCAAAACTGTTGCAAAACTGTTATTAAACTGTTATTAAACTGTTACTTAAACTGTTATTTTATTGCCACTGTTATCGATTCGTTTTTCCTTCTGAAGGAGAGACAGAGAAAATGCTCTTATTTCTAGAAAAGAAAGGATTAACAAGTAGAAACTTGTCAGGAATTATCATTCCAAAAACAGAAACAGATGATTCAACTTAATTACAAAGCAAAGAGCAGATGCCTGAATTTATTTGATGTTGTGAGGCAACTGGCACATTTGCTGCTCATCTGCTGTGTATCATCTGACGAAGCACTGCAATGAAAGTTGAGCTCATCCATTAGATAATGCATCCAAAGCCTCTTGTAATTGAAAGTGCTTTTAAAAGTTACATAAACTTGTAAAACCAGAGATGACTAAAAATATATTGTGAAAACTTTCTTTAAAAGAAGAATTTTGGAATATTTTACTTTAATGGTTTTAGCAATTCACTTTGAATGGCTCTATTTTAAAGAGGCCATTTCATACACATTTCGGGACTTTGTGGTTATTTCTTCAGTATTAACCAGTAATTGTCAGGAGTCATGTTCTGTGTATGTCTGATTATGTTCTGAGTGAGAGTTTTGTTGTTTTTCTTGTCCTCCTGTGTTTCTTGTGTATTTTCTGGTTTGTGTTTATATTCTGTGCTCCCAGTTCTCCTTGTGTCTCAGCTGTTGCTCGTTTCCATCTCCCTCTCTTCCCCAGGTGTTTTTCATTTGTGTTGATTGCTTTCTTGTGTTGGGTTAGTTTAAAAAGGGTGTGTCAATGTTGTTCAAGTGGTCGGAGTATTGTCTTGCGTGCCGTGTGTTTCTCCTCCCGAGTCCTCCATTTCATGTAAGTGTTTTGCTGCTTGTCAGCCCCTTTATTTTGATTAAAATTATTACTTATGAGTTTTGAGTCTCCCGTGTCTCCCTGCACTTTGGGTCCTGCCCCGAGTCCTCACAGCACCAGAACGTGACAGAATACTCCGACCAGACTATGGATCCGGCCACAGCAGTTTCTTCTCCTCCCCTCAAGCTCGAGGTCAGTCAGGAGGAGATTGATCTGCTGGAGGAGAGGTTGGTGAAGATCCTGGGCGCAGCCAGTTCATCTACGGACGTGTCGTACATCCGTGCTGCGCTGGAGGTTGCGGAGGAGCTGCTTCGTAAGAGCCCACTTACAGCCTGGTGTTCACGATATCAGCAGCTCCTCACAGAAGTCATCACCACCAAGGGTAAGGCACTCCTCCAGATGTGGTCTGCACGGGCTGCTGAGCCAGCCCCGTGCCCGTCAGCATGTGCCGCTGAGCCAGCCCCGTGCCTGTCAGCAGGTCTCGCCGAGCCTGAGCTCCTGAGACCTCTGCCGAGCGGTAGACCCCGCCGCCGCAGACGCCGTGGAGGGGCTTCAGCTTTGGGTCTTCCACCCTTCCGTGTCTCCGAGGAGGTCCAGGTGGACGCTCCTCCTCCCTTCCGTGTCTCCGAGGAGGTCCAGGTGGACGCTCCTCCACCCTTCCGAGTCTCCGAGGAGGTCCAGGTGGACGCTCCTCCATCCTTCCGAGTCTCCGAGGAGGTCCAGGTGGACGCTCCTCCTCCCTTCCGTGTCTCCGAGGAGGTCCAGGTGGACTCTCCTCCATCCTTCCGAGTCTCCGAGGAGGTCCAGGTGGACGCTCCTCCATCCTTCCGTGTCTCCGAGGAGGTCCAGGTGGACGCTCCTCCACCCTTCCGTGTCTCCGAGGGGGTCCAGGTGGACGCCCCTCCACCCTTCCGTGTCTCCAAGGAGGTCCAGGTGGACGCTCCTCCATCTCCAGAGGGTCCCGGTTCCAGTGTTCCAGAGGGTCCCGGTTCCAGTGTTCCAGAGGGTCCCGGTTCCAGTGTTCCAGAGGGTCCCGGTTCCAGTGTTCCAGAGGGTCCCGGTTCCAGAGTTCCAGAGGGTCCCGGTTCCACCGAGGGTCTCGACGCCTCCAGTTCCACCGAGGGTCTCGACGCCTCCAGTTCCACCGAGGGTCTCGACGCCTCCAGTTCCACCGAGGGTCCCGA